>JAOVVI020008906.1:3184-13917 GCA_028571085.2 Nepenthes alata
TGGCTGCTTTCTATATGTCTGGTTTTGCATTGCAATGGTTCCAATGGATGCATGCTGTTCGACTATTATCCACTTGGGAGCTCTTTGCTCGGGATCTGGAGCTTTGCTTTTGTCCCTCCTCTTTTGTGAACTAGGAGGCGGCGTTGTACAAACTTCGACAAACCACCACAGTGGCGGTCTACATGGCAGAGTTCGAATCGCTGTCTACTTGAACTCCTAGGCTCACTGCTGCCAACCTCTTGAATTGCTTCATCTCTTGTTTACGGGATGATATCCAGCGTGAGCTCCTGGTGCTGAAGCCCTTGTCGTTGCCTGAGGCCATTGGAATGGATAAACTGGTAGAAGAGAAGCTGGAGTCCAACCGGAGCCACTCACATCGACCCCCTTTAGCCGCCAAATCCCTCAACGCCCCTGGGCCTCCTGGACCGAAGACCCCACCGTTCCATAACTCGTCACATAAATTTGTCATTAAGAAATTAACTTCCGTTGAAATGGAAACACGGAGAGAAGGCGGCTTATGCTTCAACTGTGATGAGAGGTTTGTCTCAGGACATAGGTGTAAGTCACTTCAATTTTTGTGTATGTTGGTCGAAGATGAAAAATCCGAATAGTCAGAGGTGGTCATGGCCGAAGAGGAAGCCGTGCATTCACCACCAACAGAAGCAGTCCCCAGTGCCAGATAATACACCAACCATCTCCTTCCATGTCTGGGAAGGTTATCAGGCCCCCACTACACTACGATTGTCAGGCACCATTTTAGGCCAATCTGTGACGGTGCTGGTGGATAGTGGTTCCACCCACAACTTCCTACAATCCCGGCTAGCCAGGTATTTCGGGCTCTCTGTTGAACCTTCTCACTATCTTAATGTGATGGTTGGAAATGGGGACTCATTTTATTGTGAAGGAGTGTGTACCAAGGTTCCACACTCATTAAGGTCCTCTCAATTTTTGGTGGACCTCTATCTGCTTCCAATCTATGAGGCCGATCTAGTTCTTGGCGTCCAATGGCTAGCATCCTTGGGACCTATAATGTTCGATTACAAGGCTATGTGGATGAGCTTTACCCATGCCGGTGCAGAACTAATCCTCCATGGAATGCCGAGCACAACTATTTCGACAATGACTCTAAATCAGCTATGGCGTAATGAACTGACCAACTCTATTGCATCATATTTTAAATTGATGGTTACTCCATTAACCGAACACACCCTAGCAAAAGAGCCCTCAGATACGATACTTTCCAGCCAATTTCTTCATATCACCGACCCCCTAATCTCCACAGCCCTGCATACCATTCTTTAGTCCTTCCAAGATGTATTTGCAGTGCCCCACGGCTTGCCTCCACGACGCCATACGGACCACAAAATTCTCTTGCAAGCTCACGCAGCGATAGTCAATGTGAAACTATATTGTTACCCGCACTTTTAAAAGGAGTTAATGAAGAACTTAATCGAAGAAATGCTAGCTGAAGGCATAATAATAAGACCAAGCACGAGTCTGTTCTCATCACATGTCCTCCTAGTGAAGAAGAAGGATGGTAGTTAGAGGTTTTGTGTAGATTATCGGGCCCTGAATACAATTACAGTCAAAGATCGATTTTCGATTCGGACGGTGGATGAATTGTTGGACGAACTAAGCGGTGCCACCGTGTTCTCCAAACTGGATTTACGAGCGGGATATCATCAACTTCGGGTGCATCCGGAGGACATGCACAAGACCGCCTTCCAGACACATGAGGGGCACTACGAGTTCCTAGTCATGCCCTTTGGGTTGTCGAATGCGCCCTCTTCATTTCAAGATGAGATAAATACTATTTTCTGTCCAGTACTTCGCAAGTTTGTGCTGGTCTTCTACGATGATATTTTGGTTTCTAGCCCCTCCTGGGAGGCACACCTTCAGCATCTCGCTCAAGTAGTCCACATTCTGCGTACTCACACTTTCTATGCTAAACTACCCAAGTGTGAATTTGGACAGTCCTCCCTCACGTACTTGGGCCACATTGTATCAGCACAAGGGGTGGCGATGGATCCTGCAAAGATTGAAGCCATTCAGAGTTGGCCTCTTCCTGCAAACAGCAAATAGTTACGGGGCTTCTTGGGCCTATCCGGATACTACCGACATTTTGTAGCCCGATATGCCCAGATTGCGGACCCGCTCACTCAATTGCTGCAAAAAGATGCTTTCCTATGGGGGCTCGAAGCCATGATAGCTTTCGAAGCTCTTAAATCTGCACTCAGCTCCACACTAGTTCTGGCCCTACCAGATTTTTTTCAACCCATTTGGGGTGCAGACAGATGCTTCGGATAATGGTGCGGGCACTGTTTCGGTGCAAGCCGGCCGACCACTGGCTTTCTTTAGTCGATAGCTTTGTCCAAAACTGCAGCACTCCTCTACATACGTTCGTGAGCATTCTGTGATTACGGAGGCTGTCAAGAAATGTCGACAATACCCATTAGGTGCCAAATTTGTTATCCAAATGGATCACCAGCACCTTTGGGCCTTTATGGCAAAAACAATGCACACCCCGGAGCAACAAAAATGACTAACCAAACTGATCGGATATGACTTTGAGATTGTGTACCGTCCAGGCCGGGAGAATGGACCGGCTGACGTCCTATCCAGACGGCAAGAAGGAATGTGCAATGCCTTACAGTTGGTATCTAAGCCCATAATAGCATTGTTAGCTACGTTGCGGGAGTACTACAAGTGGCAACCTTCTGCGACTACCTTCATTTAGTCCATTACTGACCGCCTGGAGGAATTCGACCACTACACTGTTCGAGACGGATTGGTATTCTTTAAAGACCGCATCTTCATTCCACCTGGATCTGCCTTGCAGGAAAACCACAACTCACCTATGGGGGGTCATGCGGGTATGCAGCTCACGTTGGCAAGAATTTTAGCCTCTTTCTTCTGGCCTGGTCTTCAGGACAACGTCCGCCAATTTGTCTCCAATTGTGAAATCTGTCAATAGGTTAAAACCCTCAACACCGTACCCAGCGGGATGCTCCAGCCGCTCCCTATCCCTAATCAAATTTGGGAGTCCATTTCAATTGATTTTATCACCCACCTCCCGGCGTCCAAGGGGCCAATGGTAATTATGGTGGTTGTAGATCGTCTGTCCAAACATACTCACTTTTCTCCCTTGTGCAGTCACTTCACCGCAGTGGACCTCGCTGCCGTGTTCGCTACTGACTTTTGCCGCCTTCATGGATTTCTGAAGGACATCGTCCGACCGTCACCCCCTCTTTATGAGTGTTTTTCGGCAGGAGTTATTCCGTTTACAGGACACCACTTTATCTACGAGCAGCGCTTACCACCCGAAATCAAACGAACAAACTAAAGCGGTGAATCAATACTTAGAAGACTATCTCCGAAGTTTCGCAGCTAACTTCCCAGCCACCTGGGGGCAATTCCTTCCCTGAGCCGAGTGGCACTACAACACAGCATGGCATTCCGCCATTAAAATGACGCCCTTTGAAGCTGTGTATGGCTTCCCACCACATACGCTCCAGAATTACACCCACGACACCTTCTCAATCGCTGATGTTGATGACCTCCTCTCTGACAGATCGAACTTCATCGCTACCCTTAAGGCAAATTTACATCGTTCCCAATTGCAAATGAAGAACCAAACAAACGCGCACCGCACGAATCGGGAATTTCAGCCAGATGACTGGGTTTTCATCAAATTGCAGCCTTATCGCCAAACCACCACAGCCCACCGACAATCTAATAAGTTAGCCAAACACTACTACGGGCCCTTTCGAGTATTGGAGCGCGTGGGCTTGGTAGCGTACCGGCTGCAGCTGCCCTCCTATGCCAAAATTCATAACGTGCTTCACGTATCCCAACTCAAAAAATGTCAGGGCGATCCGGATAAACCTCGCATTGACCTCCCCGCTGAAGCTTTGGGTTCCCGTCCCTTGGTGTTCCCCACGTAGATACTGAGATTCCGAAGGGTTTTGCAGCATGGAAAGTCTTTACCATAACTCCTTGTCCAGTGGCACTCTCACATCTCGGAGGAAACCAGTTGGGAACCAGCGGTAGTGCTGCATCACGATTTCCCCGACTTCCACCTTGAGGACAAGGTGCTTTTCGATGGAGACGACTATGTTACGGGCCTGGCCGCTATAGAACAGGCCCAGTCGACTAGTCCAGCTGGGAACAACAATGAATCGCGTCACAATAGCCGGACCTCTCGAACACCTGAAAAATTACGCGATTACAGTGGAGTTTAGTTAACACATCTATATATTTTTTCATATATTCAGTGTCTTTTCTGTTATTATTGTTCTATTAGTATGTGGGCTTATTCCCACTTCCATGTTCTTACTGTTTTTGTCAGTTGAGTGGGCCTCGTCCACTCCCATCTGTTCCTCATACGAGTATATGAATGAAAATTGGGCACTACTCTAGTAAGCAGTTACACATTATCTTTCCCTGCTCTCTTGATTTGTCTGTGCTTACCTCTCCCTTTTGCCTTATCTCCCTCCCCTCTTTTGGTGATTTCTCCCTGTTCTCCCTCATCTCCTCCAGCTAATGACTGGTGCTTGCATGAAATATTATACTAGTATATATGTGTTAATGTAGATCTAAAAATAAAGATTTATATATGATATTCAAATGCTATGAGGGGCATCAATCTAATATCAAAAATTTGACGATTCAGATTCATGGATTGTTAGATCCCGATCGATTTCTTGATGGCGGAAAGTATATCTTTAATAGTAAATGTGTTATAAATCTATTGAACAATAGTATATACGCTGGTTTATGATATACGAATTGTTACACGTAATTGTATACTAAAAATATAGGTTGGAAAGCCGGCATTCAAATACCATTTGAGACAATGTTTCAATGCCATGCAATGACTTGGAAGATTTCATGAATCCGCAAGATCCAAATAAGTTTTCTTAATGATTAACTACTTAATAGCTTGTTACAAGATCATAGCGGTATGAATAATAGCTTGATTGGTGTTTGATTTTGTTTTCATAGTGATGAGTGCTAGGCACTTGAGTGTCTTAAGAGCTCATGTTTGAATGTCGATGAGCGGCTAAAACAATGAGAGTTAAATTGTAGATTTAGTTCTGTGGATTGCGATTCCGTGTTGATATTGAGTTACAAAGGATGTTGTGCGCCGTAATGGAAGTTGACCATGTGAAGTTATGTGGTACACAAGGCAATTTCCTTAATTCCTTATTGTTCTTGAGTTCATTAGGGTTATCATTTAATTTATATGCATATACTTTATTGTTGTTTTATTACTAAGTAAAAAAATGTAAAATATTTTAAATATCCAGATAAATGGAAGTCCATAGGTTCCTATGGTAGCCTATTATTTCTCAATATCTAATCCGTTTCTCGTCGTTAGGGTTGATTGATATTGAAATGCGATGCCTATAACTTTATAACCATTATAGAGCGTGACATCCAAGATATCACTGATGAATGGCATCACAAATAGTGTATAACATGCTACATGTATAGTCTTTAGAAAGACCGTAAAATAGGTGTATATAATTAATGCCGAAGACCTCGTGGCACTCATCCAATCGACAAAAATATAAATACGCAGCATTTGGTTCATAATAATAGAATAAAATTTAGTATTATTATTATCTCTTATAATTATAATTTTATGTTCAGTTGGATTTTTAAAAATTTTAGATGTCTTTCAACACATCGTAATCACTTCTTGAATTGATATCGACGATATCATTTATTGTTATTTATTGTGCTTATCATTCCTGCACGCTTTTGATATTAGTTATTAATATTTATTATTATCCAAAGATTATTATTACTTTATATACATTACATATCATATTGTGCCTTGAGAATTTATTTATAAATAAGCTGTTGAATCGCTTGATTTTCGTTATTGTTGGTTTCAGTTAAAATATTTACTGAATATTTAGCTCGCTCATTGTTATCTGCTTCTAACAGGGTAGCATATGTTACAGTAATGGCTAACTGTAAAGATTGATTGAGATTCATGAACTTAGAGTTGTGAGATAGTTTAGCCGGAGTTATTTTATTTTATATTGTTGATATGCATTTATATACAATTTACTTAATTTGAAACCGTATATTTTTCATGAGTCTTGAGTACATCCAAGTATATTAGACCTAGCTAGTCCCAATTATTACTTTATAGTATAATGATTATGATATTTTAAAAAATTTATATTTATTTATATATTTATAAATATAAATATGTAAAAAATTTATATTTTTTATATGGCCATATCAAGTTTCCTAGATCTTCAAATTGAGGATGTATGAACAAGTTTGATACTCCAAAATGAGATAATCTGAGTTTGCCACGTGGCAGTGCCTGTTTTTTTTCCCTAAGGCTAAACTCTATAGCTAAATGGACCGTTACACCTTATGAAATAGGTGTAAATTCAGACTTTATCGAAGAAAATCTTGAAATATTTTATTTTTTTTAAGTACAATATTTAAACACAAACAACGGTTCACATTTTGAATATATAAATTCTATAGTTAATAAAAAAAAATAAGCTTAAAAACTTTAGGAATTTTAAGATTTAAAAAATTAAAAAATATGATATTTTCCTTTTTCATGCATTCTATTCTAAGCTTTTATTTATTTTAATTTATTTTCAGCACAGTATGATATATACATATATGACACAAAAACTCCAATTAATTGACATTTTTGTTAATTTTTTTCTTTATGAATATTTTATTATTACATATTTACGATTGTTGGGTCACAATATAAGGACCCATAAAACACGACCCAAAGACGATGCCCAAACTCCCGGCCAGACAAGCTGGCCTAATAAGCCTAAAAGTCCAATTTAGTTTCTTAAGCTAAATTGGTCTTACGAGCTCGAGAACGTGGGCAGGTGTCCGAGAAGCCCAAGCGACGACACAGTCTGAGAGGCCCATTTGACCAAAAGGAGCTCGAAGACGCCGCGAAAGGCTGACGTCATCAAGGAAACCCAAGAAGCCCGAAGACGCTAGACGTTCCTTCAGGCCCCAGAAAGATCCGAGAGGCTAGTAAGGATCTGAGGATTCTCCACAATGAACCAAAGATCCGTCAATCATCAGAAGAGCCACCAAACGTCTAAGAGCTTTCACCCTCAACGAGTCCGCGAACTCACAAAGGGACGAGACACGCCACTTAAGGACGAGGATCATTTCACACACGGCCGTGAGCGCCAACTAAGCAACTTCGATGTTACAAATCAACACGTAACCACTACAAAACGCCGCTTCCACATCACATGATGATGCTCAGAGCACGCCTAGTCACATCAAGACTGACACCTAGAGTCTACACGGTCCAATCAACGGTGCTGACAGCTTACCTTCCTGAACACGCCAACATGCTTGACATGGATATCGGGGCAGGCGGATAACTTTTTCACGCGCCTGACACAGCCAACAGAGCAGGTGGACAGCCTCCCGGTCATACGCCAGCTGTCACGTGTCCTCTTCCCAACGGCATAATTTTTTCCTATAAATACTTAGCAAAGGTTCCAAACAGTTGACCTTTTTTCTCTTTCGAAAACAAGAAGAAAAAGGCTCTTAAACTCCAAAAAAGAAAGCTTGCGAGGGAGAGAGCCTAGGAAGATAAAGAAAAAAATACTCCCATAAACTTGTACTTTGTAACTCTTTCGTCCATAGTAAAGCATTTTAAAGGCCGAGAGTCTCGTGATTTTTTCTCCTTATTCAAGAGGAGACTTTTTACATAAAACCCGATTTTAATCTCTCTCTCTCCACATATTTACACCATCAAATATTTGTGTTGCACCAGACTCGAAACCCGAAACGCAACAACGATCAATAGTATAAATTGAAATGTAGTCAATTAATGAATAAATGAAATAAATAAGACTGAAATAGATAAATATTGAAAACAAAATTAACAAAAAAAAAGTTCCGAAATTTGAATTTTTCTTTTAGATTTTTATTCTCCAAATTTAAGCTTCATGGTTTTCTTAAAAAAATTTTATTCACTGATAATTTATTCATAATCAACGCCTTATATTATGTGCAATTTATTTCTTTAATTGTAATAGAATTGGGTATGGTATAAATGGAAATGTAGTAAATTAATAAATAAATGAATTGAAATAAGATTATAATAGATAAATATTGAAATAAATGTTTGAGAAAAAAAAATGCTTCCAAAAATTGAAATTTTCCTTTAGATTTCAATTCTCAAAATTTACGCTTCAACATTTTTTTAAAAAAATTATTTTTTAATTATGAATTTGTTTATAATTAACTCTTTATATATTGTATTTTTAATTTTAATTGAATAATTTATAATTTATAAATTGGGCAGAGTCGCAGAACCACGACATACAGCTGTTACGCCTGATTTTGACCGGACACGTGTCATTCTCTGATGACCTCGTACCGCTGTTCTTTTCAACAAAATGGATTAATTAGAAAAAAATAAACTTAATTAGCACGTTAAGTACCTATTAATTATCATTAACTTTTTACGTGTCACCAATTGAATCGTCTCATTTAACTCATAGCACCACGTGTCATCCTCCTTCCTCACACGTCTCTATCTCTTTTTCTCTCCTTCTCTCTTTCATCAGAGTTTTGAAAAACCTCAGAATCAGAACTCGCGGAGGTTCGAGAGCTTGGGACTTTTTGTTTGATGGAGTTGAAGGCAGAGAGGTCAGACGCGGAGGTCACGAGTGGAAATCACGGATTAGAAGAAGATGAGTTGGAGCTCTGTTTAGGCCTACCTGCTGATCGAAAATGCAAGAAATCCGAAACAATAATACTTTCCGACGTCAAGAAGGAAGATTCAAACCTCAACGGTCTGATCTACCCTGAAAGAATCGACACTCTTCAGTTCTCTGATTCACGGATAAAGCGCGAGCTCCTGGCGCTACGAAGGCAAGAAGCGAAGAAGAAGAGGGAAGAGAAGAAGAAATCCAAGAATGGAAATCTCGCGATCCGAAATGACAGAGTTTTGTTCGAAAAGCAAGGTCTCGTGGCGAGGATAATAGATAGAGAGAGGAGAGAGGAGGAGAATCATAATGAGGGTGACTTCTCCGAGAAATTTCATAAGAATAACAATCGCGGTTTCAACGGTATGGATCTGAAGCTTAAATCGAGTTCACCTCCGATGACATCGTCTCTAATCATCGATCCCGTCCTCGTCAGTAATGGCGGTCACCTGCCGCCACATTTGATGCCGTGTTTGGCTAGCGGCGGCGGATTTCGGCCGTATAAGTCGGATAAATTTTCAGGAAATCGTGGCGTAAAAGATGTTGATAATAGACTATCAGAGTCGAGCTTTTCTAAGGGTTGCTCATATTCTGGAATTTCAGATTACCAGGGCACATCAGCGCAAGGTACACTAACTTTCCCTTTCCCTTGTTTTCCTTCTTCCTCTCTCTTAGTTTAAATTTCATCGTCCTTCCTTGGTGCAAAGCTTAGTTATCTTAGGCTAGGCAACATTATAAAAAGAAAATTTTCAAGAACAATTTTGATAATTTTAAATTATTTTTATGATATTTATGTATTCACATAATTTTACATTTTAGGAAATGATAAGACGAGACGTTTATTTATTTATTTATTTTTTTTTAAAATGGCTAAAATATATACGCTAATATCAACATTTCAAGAAAATGTTGAGTCGATTTGGCAGAATTAACGTGCCACGATACGGTTTTGTTGTGTTTTAAGTCTCCCCAATGCAATGAAATCATGGGATTTTTTTTTTTAAAAAAATTTGATTTTATGACCAATGTTTTTTTAATTTTTTTGATATTTTAATATTTAAAATAATTTTCCAAAAAATTATTTTTTATTTTTTAAAAATAATAAATGTGAACTGTTAGATCTAGGGATCCAACGGTCGCTGCGTTGAAGGCACTCCAAACCACACTCCCTGAGCGTTGGACGCCGTCTAGCGTGAAACAAGGGCCTTCCAATAAGAATCGGACGGCCCGCGCATAATCCAACGGTCAAGATAAAATCTAGATATAAAAATACGTAAACCATTGGAAGAGAATTCGACGGTCCAAATTGGATGCTGGACTCCGTCCAGGGCTGGGGCGCTGGATGCCCCTTGAATCCCTCGATCCAGCATGTTGGGCCATTGAAGTACGGTACGAATGAGTTTTCAAATAACAAAATTGATCTAATGTTGCCTTATCTTATTTATGCAGGAATTTAAGTGGTTTGGTTTGAAATTGAATTCGACATTGCCGATCTTGTGTGTGCGGTGACATTTGAATAGACTTAATCTACCCATATAATATAAAAGTAAAAATTTAAGTAGCTTGTTAAAATATTCTTTTTTTAGTAATTAGATTAACATATTATCTCAATTACTATTTTTTTTAAATTTAAAAAATCTAAAATGTCTGTGATGCGTCCTAAGATTCTAATTATTGTACGGACCTAAGATTCTAATTATTGTACGGATTAGAGAGCCACATTACGGGTCAAATTGGGGCGGCTTCGGTTTTTATCTCTATTAATCTGAGTCCTACGTACTACAAATAACAAACAAAAAGTTAAAGGATTGGCGAAACTCACTCAACGATTTATCCTCAAACGCTCAAATTGGGGTGGCTCCGGTTTTTATTTCTATTAATCTTAATGCGTACCTGGATCCGACTTCGAACATATTAAAATTCTTCTGGATGGTTTGAACCGGCTCCGTTCACTGAGTACGAATCCTGCACACCACTAAAACGAACAAGAGGTCA
>JAOVVI020008907.1:0-13916 GCA_028571085.2 Nepenthes alata
TGACCTCTTGTTCGTTTTAGTGGTGTGCAGGATCCGCACTCGGTGAACGGAGCCGGGTCCATCTACCCAAGAGAATCTGAATCTGTTCGAAGTCGGATCCAGGTACGCATCAAATATTAATAAATATACTATTTTTAATAATTTTAATATTTATTTAAAATTATTTTGGTAAATTTTATATTCATATTTATCATCGGTATTATATATAATCATTTCAATAAAGCATAAAGTTATGAATAAATGACAATAATTGACTCTATAATAAATTTTATGTTGCATAATAGGTACTTATAAGTTTACAAATAATAAAATAAAATAATTCTAAAATATGTAATTATTTTAATTACATTTCAATCAACATATATAATTAACTCAGTTGTTGAGATATTTTTATTGTAAAAGATAATTAAAATAAATAAAAATAATTTGTAATTTTTTAAAATCATGTGAGCCGAATTTCATTATATTAGGCAATCAATTTTCATATTTTTGTTGCTAAGTTTATTTTGTAGGTATATCATCTTGAATTATTACTCTTGAAAAGAAAAATTTTAATGAATTCTAAAATATTTTTTATTTTTTACATAATAAAAAATAATTAAAAAATATATTTAATACAGATATTAATAATATTATATACATATTTTGTATGGAACTATTTTCCATTCAAAATCTAAGAAAATTATGATCAAGATAAATAAATAGCAACATTATTATTTCAAGTATTGTTAAAGTAATAGAAAAATATTATTAAATAGTTCATATTTATTTATGTTGCGTTTCGGTTTTGGGGATCCGCAGCAACATAAGTTTTTGAGGTTTGGAGTTAGAGAGAGAGATAGAGAGATTGACACCAGACTTTACGTGGAAAATCTTCCCTTAAATGAGAAGAAAAAATCACGAGGCTCAGGGCCTGGGAATTATTTCTACTATGATTGTTGCTGTTTACAAAGTGTAAAGTACAAGGAAAATGTACATCTCTCTTTGAGCTTTTCTCGAAATCGATCCTGGAATCGACCTCCCTCCTCTGCTGAGTGTCGAACTCGGTATTTATAAGGGAAAAAATAGCCGTTGGCTGTAGGTGCCTACTGGGAGGTTGGCCACCTACTTCCCTGACACATCCAGACCGTGTCAGGCACGCTGGCGTGTTTGGTGAGTTAACTGCTAACGCCGTTTTTGTCATATTGTGTCAGGAATGTCAGCCTGTGACGTCAAGTCTTGAGGTGACAAGGCGTGCTCTGGGGATTGGCACTGGCTGCGGTGGCGTGTTACAAGATTTACGTGCTTTTTTAGAGATTATGAAGCTGAGCTGGAGTTCTCGGACATTTGGGAGAGTCCTCGTCCTTTACTGGCTCATATTGGTGCTTGGCAGAGTCCGCGGCCTATCAACCTTACGCTTGTTCACGGACTTCATAAGAAAGTTCTCGGCCGCTAACTGCAACGTTGACTTGCCGAGAGGGTTCTCGGACTTCGTGCGGAATATCCTCGGGCTTTGCTTCTTGGGTCAAGCGCCCGTTACCTTTTGCACATTCTTTTAGGGACCCCGGGTATTGGAACCCAACAATATCAAATGCAAATAAGTTGCTATTCAAAAGTGCAAAAATATAATCGAGTAATCAATAACAATAGATGATAATTGGATATAAAAAAGATTTTAAGAATTTATTCTCCAATATGAAAAGTTTTAGGCATTTTGATCGTTGATATTAATATACATTGAAGGTCTCCAACTTTTATGATGGGTATTTAATTTTTTTGTAATGCTAGAATTTAAATTGAATTTACCTAAATTTTTTTTTAAATTAAATATATAAAAAAATTATGTGAAAATTTATATAACTCGGTTTGAATCTCAAAGTATCCAATAAAAGTTGTATAATATTTTGAATCTCCATTTGATTTATTTTGTATATATTTATTATTTAGGTGATTTGCATATGATGAAAAATAAATAAATAAATATTATATAAATTTTAAAGGATATCTGAATCAATTAGGTTGGCGCTCACGGCGTGTCTGTACTGACACTTAAGCGCCGATTGGATTAAAAAAAGATAATAATAATAATAATAATAATAATAGAAAGGGGGGTCGTGTGCGGCTAGAGGGAAAGAGAAAAGAAATAAATAAAGGAAAAGAGAGAGAAGGGAGGGGAAGAGAGAAGGAGAGAAAGGGGAATGCGGCGCCAAAGTTGCAGTGGTGAGGAGAATGAGAAATCAACACCAGGAATGGAAACCAAGTAAATCCTCTGTGTGATTTCCCTCCATTATTTAAGGAATGCGATGGTTTGAAGGGAGGAGGATGGTGCACGGGCCGAAGCAAGACCCAATCATTGTAGCTGCCGTCGTCGGAAGAGAAGTAAGAAATTAAGGCAAGCAAATTCTTTCATTCTCTTTGTTGATGTCGATTTCTCATTTGTATGTGCCAATTTTAAGGAAAATCAACCAAGATTTGGGTTGATGGGTAAATAGGGCAAACAGAGCCATGGCAAAAATTGGCAAGGAAGAAGCGTGTGCAGGAGGAGAAGAAAGAAAGGGAGAGTGAGAAGGCGGTGCAGTGGAGAGAAAGAGAGGAGAAGGAGAAGGGAATGGCGCAACAAGAGGAGGAAGAAGAAAAGAATGAGTAGATAGGAAAAGGCGGTGCAACAAAGCGAAGGGGAGAAGAAAATAAGAGAAAAGTGGCAGAGAGAGAGAAGTACATGCGGGTGAAGAAGAGGAGAAGAGAATAGGCACGTGGGTGAAGGTTGTGCGGCGCAGAGGAGAAAAGAATGGGGGAAGAAGAGGAAGCACGTGGCAAAGGAGGCCAAGCAGCGTAGAGAGAGGGGGCGTGTGCACAAAGCGGAGAGAGAAAAGTACGATTTGGGTACCCTAGAATATCATTTTTGTCATACCCCGCTTGGTCTAAAGTCAAGAAAAATATCTTCTAATCCTATTCATTTGTCTGATTTTGCGTCTGACGATATTTTGTTTCGATTTGGAGGTTTTAAATTCGTATGTGCACTTTTAACTAGTTCATTCATTTTCCTTATGCATGCATAACCTTTTTACCGGTTATTGGAGGATTTCATCATGTTTCTATTAATATTTGGAGATTTTTTTATTTTTTTAAAAATAGGTAATTATCGGACACTGTATATATTTATATCAATATATCTATATGAAAATAAATATGAAGCTTGTATGAGGCCGTGCAATTTTACATGTATATGTCAAATTGTAGTCACTACTTTTGGATTTATTATTAAATATTCTGGCCAATTTCCAACGGAGAGATTTATTATTGAAAATCCTTTTTCGTCGGTAGAAAATGTTTGGATGTTGTGACCCGTCTATTTAAATATTTAATTAAAATTTATAATATATTTGAATATTTTAATATATATGATAAGATTGAGGAGTGCACCCAAAATTACGGGTAAAAAAATAAAATAAGCAACTTTACTTATGAGAATGAGAGTACATAGGTGGTCTAATATGTTTGCCTAAATTGCATTTGATTTGGTTTAATGTTTCCAAAAGTATGTATAACTCTTTCTCAAGTTAATTTTTAAATAATCGAAACTTAGATTAGCACATATTTTGTATTTTCACATGGGTTTAACATTTGAATTTTAATTTGGACTTGGATTTGAGATTTATTGATTTTACCCACCGTTAGATTTGATATATCTCATACATTTAATTTTAATTATTTATTTTAATTTAGGCTTTGGATTATCTGTTTGCGGTGCTGATTTAGTTTTTACACACGCGATTGAATTATCTAACTTTTGAATTCTCCCAAGATCACAATTTGGTCGGGTTTTGTATTGGACATCGGATGAGACAGTTGTCTGGGCTCCTATTATTGAATTTGACGTCTGGATCATTTTTGATATACACGTCTTGAGAGGACTATTTTTTGATTGGATATTTATTTTAGATTTGGTATATAATTTGTGTACAAAGTTATCATTGGATTTTGATATTAGATTCTAATTTGAATTTTAGATATTGGCTATTTGGATTTATATCTGTCGTCTAATTTGATATTTAATTTTAGACCCTCCCTCTGACTTATTGGAGTCAATATTTATACATGATACTTGCTGAGTTTTAAA
Source organism: Nepenthes alata (assembly GCA_028571085.2). NCBI lineage: Eukaryota > Viridiplantae > Streptophyta > Magnoliopsida > Caryophyllales > Nepenthaceae > Nepenthes > Nepenthes alata. The sequence continues at coordinate 4,100 of JAOVVI020008907.1, forward strand.
ATAATAATTTATGTTTTGTCCCGTTCATAATAGAGGGCTTAGATACATTTTACAAGAGCAGGCGAAATCCGGCATAGCATCACATATTTTGGTGAACTTATTATTTAATTTAGATATATGTCACCATTGTATATCAATTTTATAGATTTGATTTCATGTTGGGCTGTTTTTGGATTGTGGAGTCGGTCGAATGTAGGCCTTTAGACTGTATATTGAGATTTATTGGATTTATATCCTTATGTGGATGAGTCACTATTATTATTTGGATATTTTTTATGACTTTTTGGAGTAGATCATGATTATTTTGTTCGAGCGATTGTCTGATGAGGTTTTGTACGGATTATGTTTTGAACTTATGTATATTCAATTTGTCACACTCAGATTTTTAGATTTCAACGTTATTAATTAAATTTATTTAAAATTTTAATTTTTAAAAATAATAATTAATTAGACATACTAAATTTTGAGACGTGACAAATTGTCCAATGCCCCTCTTATCATCAAACCTAGAAATATATGAAAAAGCAATTAGAATGGTTTTTTTTAAATTTAATATCATTTATATTGCATAAATAAGTACCCAAAATTATTATATAAATAACTCTAAAATTGACATTTATTTTTAGCTTTCTATATTTTTTCTACTATGTAATATTACTTGTCTATTAACATATTATTCAAAACATATATAATACCAAGTTTTTATTTAATTTAATTTGATATTATCAATTTATTTAGATTAATCGAATATATTAAAAATAATTATATAATGTAAAATTTGAAAAATATTCAGAGCAAAAAAGCAAGTTGGTGTCTGAGGTACGCCCGATGTGCACCTATACGCGCTTTCCACATTAAGAGTGTTCAAGGAGCGCTTGAGGTAGCACTTGTGTGCAGTAAAGATTTGGTGTGGTGCTCATGCATCGATATGTCTATATAAGGAGCAGTACGTACTATTCAGTTATTTTGGATAAGGAAAGAGAAAAATAAGGAGAAGGAAGAGATAGAGGAAAATAGGTAGTTCAGATTATCCTTTTGTCAAACCTATTTAATTAAAAATTGAGACAAGTATCTTTACACATTATTCTTAGTTTATTTTTGTTTTTAATTATTTTTTCTTAGATTTGATAGATTTAATATATATGTATGTTAGTTTACTTACCTTATTTAATTTTCTCGTGCATGTATTTTCTTTTTACCAGTTGTTTTGGAGTTTTGCTTTGATTTTATAAATATTTGAGGATTTTTGCTATTTTAGAAAAAAATGAGTAAATATTTTAAATTATTATTTTATGTATGAATATGTTTGTAAGAAAAAAGTTATGTAAACCTCCATATGAGATATGCATATGCTATCCATACATTATTACTCTGAGCTAGACTCTATCTTCATTATATAGTTAGATAGATGACATTTCTCAAGGGAAAAGTTTTATATTTTGACATTCATGAGTAGAAGCTTCAACTTTTTCCACTAGATAGGAAATATTTTGTAATATGTGATATAAAAACTCTCATTGATTGTATTTTTATGAGAATTATCGTAAGAAATTAAACAAAACTAATATATTTAAACATTCTAATATATTAAATATATTTGAGGAGTTCACCCAACTCCGTGGGTGGCAAAAGACAATGACTTCGTTATCATCTATATGAGATAATATATAGATGGCCCCTATCAATGGGTTTAAATAGTATTTGATATGACTCATGGTTACCAGAGGTATGTATAACTCTTTTTAAAATTAGTCATTCGGTCTTTAATTTTTCAATTTGTGCATATTTTGAATTTTGGTATGTTTTATCTCCATTAATTTGTATTAGAAAACTATGATTGAGTTTTGTAAATTTTGCCCGCAGTGGTATTCAGTTGGTCTCACATAATTAGAATTTGTAATATTCGTTTGGATTATATTTCGTTTGATTTATATTTTTGGTTGGAATATACTTTTGAATACGAGACTATATTCGGATTTGGGCTTTTAAATTGTGATTTTACATGTTTTGTGTATATTTATCAACCATCATTTTGATTTTAGACGCATTCATTTGTTATATTATATATTAATATTTGTTAAATTTTTAACTTATATTTTTATTTTTTATCTTTTCGGATTAGTGAATTTCGAATACGTTATAGGGAGTTTGGACGTAGATTTGATTAAAGTCACACTTACTTTGGTGAGTATTAACTTGACATTCAGATTGTGATTGTATTTGTTGTATCTGGGTATTGAGAGTTGGCCGGATGTTGGATATGATTTTGTATAGAATCAGTCGGATCATTTTGTTATCTGATAATGTACGTTAATGGTTTCTCAGCCCCTTATGCACATTACAAAGCATGTCACAATTACTTTATTATCCAGATGAGTTATTCAATGAGATCTTATGATTGATTTTATACTCTGATCTATTATTGTTGTATGTTGAGGCCGTTTGATTTGTTTTTAGATCATGCTCGAATTTAAAATTTATTTTGGCCATTATTTTTATTTATTTTGGGGTTTAAATTTTTATAAATTATAATTATCTTAGATTATTATTAAATTTACTTTGGTTCGGGCCGTGACAAAATAATTCTAAAAATAGTATATCTTCTTACATTTTTAAATTTCCATATGCACTATAAATTATGTCTTAAAATGTAAACTTGAAAAAAACTTATTTTTTACTTTTCCAGAACACAGTTTTAAATTTTTTATATTGTCAATTTGACTTTTTTTTTTATATAAAATAAGATTAATATTAAAATAAAATCTAAAAAAAGTATAACTTGAAAAATAGAAAACTTAGTATTATAGTGGACTTTTTTCAATTATTTTTAGTAATCTCAATTAATTAATTACATAAGCACGTGTGATTTAGCACGCGTTAAAGAGGAGTGTTTGCCAGTATCATTAGATGAACGAACCAGAGGTTTTAGAAAATATTCGTTTTTTTGGAAAAACATTCTTTAACATTCTGGAGTTTCTTCATTCTAAGTCCTGAGCTTATGCGAAAGCGCCCAGCTATGGCTGGCCGATTTTACATCCTCTTTAATATTTACCAACAACTCTCTCTGGTTCTGGAAGGTTCTCTCCGTGTATATTCACTGGCGGCAGAGTTGGCGGAATTGTAGGTTTGGCGCCAAGCTTGGGTTTGAGAGTTGAGACATGGAACACAGAGTGGATCTTGGCTGAAGGAGGAAGATTCAAACGGTAAGCAACTTAAACCACCTTCTCTGTTACTTCATACGGCCCCCGTAAAATCTTGGGGCTAGCTTGAGATTTTTGCCTGAAAACCACCGAATTTTGACGATATGGTTGTAATCGTAGGTATACTAAATCTCCTACCTGGAATTCTTTTTTCAGGCTGGTGCTGATCAGTGTGCTGCTTCGTTCTAGCTTGGGCTACCTTCAAATTACCCTTCAGTAGACCCATTATCCGCTCTCGGGATTTTGTTTTCTCTTGCACAGCTGCATTGTTGTTGTTCCTGACACATAGTTGGCCAATCTAGGGGGAGGTACACCATGAACTACTTCAAAGGGAGTCATTCATATGGACGAGTGCTGATTAGTGTTGTACCGCCATTCGGCCACAGCCAGCCATATAGACCATGACCCGAGTTTGTCCCCCACATAGCACCTCAAGTACTGCCCCAGACATTTGTTCACCACTTCCGTTTGTTCACTAGACTGAGGAAGGTAGGCTGTTGTGAATGCTAATTTACTACCTTGGAGTTTAAAAAGCTCCTTTCAAAAAGGAACTGGTAAAAATAGGATCCTTGTCACTTACATTGGTGTGTAAACTCCATGTAATTTGACAACATGGTTGAAGAATAGTAGAGCAATTATAGTGGCAGTGTAACGATGAGTGAGCGGAATAAAATAAATTTATTTGGTTAGCCCATCCTCTACTACAAGGATACTATCAAAACCCTCTGAATAAGGTTACCCTGCAATGAAGTTCTTTGAAATATAAGTCCAGGACTATGTAGGAATAGGAAATGACTGTAAATGATCATAGGGTTTTTGAGTTACCACCTTTGTCTGTTGGCATCATTTGTCACACTCCCTGATGAAATTTTTGATATCCCCTCGCATTCTCTTCCAGAAAAAAAAATCAGTTTTTTCTTTGATTAAGGACTTTGGATAACCTGAGTGACCCCTATTGGGCTGATGTGTATTAGCTCCAAGACTTGCTGTTTGACTCCTTCATCTACTCCTAGAACAATCCATCTCTCATAAGAACTCCATTGCATAGAGAGAAGTGAGGGTGGGCGGCTAGCTGGGAGATAATGGGTTGTGGAATTAAGTCTGAATTGTAGGATGCTCTTAGTTGCTGCAACCACTCTAGTGCATGGTAGGAAAGCATCATAAGGGCAAAGCCTATTTCTTCAGCACCATCGTTTCTACAGAGGACATCTGCAACTTTATTCTCATCTCCCTTCTCATATTCCATAACAAAATTGTACCCCCATGAGCTTTGAAATCCACTTCTGCCGAGTAGGAGTTCCAATTTTCTGTTCTAGCAGAAACTTCCTGACTCTGGCAATCAGTCTTTACGACGAAGGCTTGCCCAAACACATAAGGACTCCATTTTTTCACCGCCATCATCAATGCCAGTAATTCTTTTTCATAAGTAGAGAGTAATATGGCTTTTGTAATACTGGGTTTTCATTATTGAATTCTGATATCATTAATATAATTTTGGGTCAATTTAAAAATAATTATCTAATGAAATTTGAGGCGAAATTTGATTTTTGAAAATCAAGCCCATCGCATGAGGGGTGCCTGATTCGCGCCCTTGCATGTCGAGGAAGAAGCCGCACACCTAATGTGCGCCTTTGCAGCGCTCATGGACGTTTGTGATAGAATGGTGGCACCCGAGGTACACTTGAGGGAGAACTCGTGTGCAATTTAGGCAATGTAGTGACGCTTGAGGTGCACTTATGTAATACTCGTGCACGAATGAGGCAGAATGTTGGCACTTAATTTACATTTGATGCGGCGCTTGTGCGCACTTGAGTGAGAAAGTAGCGCCTGATGTATGTTTGACTAGGATTCGTGTGTCAATTATAATATATAGGCACCTACGCAATTATGTCAACCATTTTATGCGGTAAAGGGGAGAGAAGAGAAGAAGAAGAAGAAGAAGAAGAAGAGCCGTTTTGTGTCAAATTTGTTAGGTTAGAAGTAAAAAGTAAGTATTTTTAAATTTATTTTTTAGGCTATTTCAAATTCTTTCGATTTTATTTATATTTCTTATTTTACTAAATATGCATGTGTATGTGATGCATGTTTTCACATATGATGTGAAAATTTTCTTCTAACTTTGAATATTATTGTATGTATGTGATGTTTACCAATTGTTTTCAGATTATATTGGGTTTACCGAAGTTTTGGTGATACTATTTATTTTTATAGATTAAGTAAATATTTTAAGGTATTACGCTACATATGAAAGTATTTGTGAAAGAAAAGTCATGAAATTTGTACATTTGGCATTGCATGTGGTATCCTATGAAAGTATTTTGGATCAGATTTTATTTTGTCTCTATATGAGTTTGTACTTTCGTATAGGGTTGAAAGTTTTAATTTATACTTTTGCTACACAGAGAAAATGTTTATAATTTGTTATACAATTTACCGTTTAGTATTTTGTTGAGAACTATTATTATTAGAAATTGAACAGAAATAGTATATTCAGACATTCTAGTATATTAGTCACGCTTGAAAACTATACCTATCCACATGGGTGGTAAAAGAGTGTAGTGTTTGATCTCATCTATAGGAAAAAAATTATACATGGCCCACCTATTCGTCTAAATAGTAGTATTTTGGCCCAACGTTAGCGGAAATATGTGTAACTCTTCTCAAGGTTAGTCTTTTTGTCTTTAGTTCTCAGTTTTCCATGTTTTGAATTTTGATATTCTACTTGCATCGTATTTGATATTTGAAATGTTTTAACCCTTAAGATTAGTAAGTTTTGACATAATTATTAGAATTATCCGATATTGGATTTTGAGCCTTCAGAATCATTTGATAATTAGATTTTAGACGATTTCGTACAGTTTGATGTTATTTGATATTCATATATATATTACAAATTTTGCGTACGAAATCAAATTTGGACATTAATTATTGGACATTTGACACATGAGAACAATTGAGGGATTGAATTTAACACGTGCTATATTATTTTTTATTTCTTTGTTCTGTTTTGTAAAGACGATTTGTTATCGTGTGTATGTGTGTGTGTGTATGTATGTATATATATATGGTTGTTGAGCTTTAGGCTCATATTTTGCCCTATTTTCTAACCCTTTCAAATTAGAGGGCATTGGATACTTGTAGCATCTTGGATAGCGAAAATTGAAGCCTTTTGTTATTATTTTATTATTGGACATGTATTTGGACTTACTTTGAGATATTGTTAGAAAGTTGATAAATTTCATTTATCAGTATGAATTTTTGTACAAATTCTATGTTATCTGTATTGGATTTTTGTTGATAATTTTTTTTACAGATTGATTTGGTATGAGCTGGTTAATATATATATATATATATATATCTATTGTTTATTTCGATATCGGTCCGGGTTAGTTCGATCAAGTTATATATCTGCTGTCAATCATGAATATCATGTCTGTTTTGGGGTTGTTGGTTTGTTTGGTCTAACCCAATATTTAGATTGTTTGGATATCATTCAATTGCAGAAAAGAAAGTGAAATTTTTATTTGAATTATTTAATTATTTATTTGATTATTTGCTCAGGTTAGAGGAGGCATGACAGCTTTACCGTTCAATGCTTGACTCAAGTAAGCATTAGGCCTCAACTCTTGCATCAGTATTGCTCCAGTGCCACACCCTGAAGCATCATACTCAATTACAAATATTTTCAAAATATCAAGAAATGCTAAAACTTGAGGGTGAGAAACGGCCTCTCTTAATTTTTTGAAAGTTCCCCTTGCTGCTTCATTCCACACGAAAGGAAATTTGTTCAGTGAGGTTGAAAGCGGAACTGCAATTACTCCATAATGCTTGATTACTATAAAACAGTATTGAATTGGCCAAACTCTCCTTATTTGACCCTGTGATCATGAACCCTCTTGAAACTCATCAAACCTAAGAGAAATTGTCTACTGATTGCAATCTCAGAAATATCAACATCTCGATCATAAAACAGTCTACAATACGGGGCCCACTAGCCCAATGTAGAAATATATCAACGTTATAATCCGTAATAATAATGTCCAAATGTGGAACTCTTACAACAAATCCAAAAACAATAATCAAACTATTAACTCATCTTCAAACAATTCCTTCTTCTAGCCAAAACTTGTGAGTTATTCATGTCACCAATCTAAAAAGGGACAAAATATGGCAAGAATAAGCTTAAACTTCAGCAAAGTATACATATATGTGTGTGTGCATGGATATATATGAAATGAACGTGAGAGAGTGAATAACTATAATCAAATGCAAACTATATCAAAAGTGAGAATAAAAGTAAAAACCAATTGTTAGTGATAGCTTTACCAACTAAGGTAGAATATTGAAAATCAGATTATAGAATCTTACCCCATAATTCAGTCTATATATCACTATTTAAAATCCATGAGTAGGTCACCTACATATTATATCTTTAGATGGGGGTAAACATCATTTTATGAACTCGTGGATATTAAGTAATAACTGTCACTTAAAATAAGATATTAAGACATGTCTAAATATATTTCGCCAATTTTCTATAATCTTTTTTTAAAGAAAAAGAAAGATTCAATATAAATATACAAATTTAAAAAATAAATAATCTTTACAGATTTTAAAGTAGAGGTTTCATCAAATATTTGAATAAAAGAGACATGCAAAACTAATTATTTAAAAATTTCAAGATTTTTTAACAAATTTTATAAAATTAGGAACGAGTCTTCAAAATCTCAAGATGTCCAATAATACTTGCCTGCATGCAAGACAAAGTTAAGAAAAATAATAAACGATCACATATATGTACATTTAAATAAGAATTGAAATGAATATTCTGAAAATCTCATTAAGATTTAAAGAAAATAATTTAGATGGACTTATATTAAGTTGAATCTTATCAATATCTAACTTGAAAACGCTTCAAAGTTAACTTCCTTTTGATTTTCTCTCTTATCATCTTTTATTTATCTTTTCACTCTCAAAATGTCAGACAAAAGTGACCTAAAATCAGTAACCATTATATGTGGCCCAGTCTAGGCCGCGAGTACCAGTTGTGTACCCATCAAATGTGAGGCTAAAATGCTGCCAATGCACGTGTGTCTTTCGTGCATGGCCTCAGTCGCATAGTTAATGTCAAGCATGCATAAGCATGCTTCATGCATTCTTTAGGCGTGGCTGTATATTGCTATGCACGAATGAGCTTCCACCCCTACGCCCCTCAGTTAACCCTATATTGTCGACAGCACATGAGCGTCACTCAGATATGGGTTAGACACTACTATGCTTCTCTTATTTGATTTCTCACCCAATCGTATAATTATTCTCAATAATTCACTTAAGGTAATCAATTTTCTAATCTTAAAATGCACATTTTAAAAATTAAGCATTACACCTAAAAACCTCTTAAGGATTTAAAATTTTTTGTGGAAGTTTCCATTCCACCATTGCCGTAATCTTGGATGGATCAGTTTGTAGTCTTCCTTCTGAAATCAAGTGCCCTAAGTACTCCACTTGTTGGATTTCCGTATAGTTTATGTTTATGTAGGATCTAAAATAGCTGTCTCAAGTATTCATCGTGCTTTTCTACAAGTGTTATAAGTCAGAATTTCATCAAAGAGCACCAAGACAAATTTCCTAAGAAAAGGCTTGAAAATCTCATTCATCAACCCTTGAAACAGGGCCAGGGTATTAGTTAAGCTGTATGACATAACTAGAAACTCGTACGATCGTTGTGGATTCTGTAAGTAGTTTTAGGAATATCTTCTCTTTTCATTTGGATCTGATGATACTCAGATCTTAAGTCCAGTCTAGAGAACATTGTGGCACCATGTAGCTCATCTAGGAGTTTATCGATGATGGATATGGATATGGGAGTCTTTGATTGTGTCTTGATTGAGAGCTTTATAGTCAATACACATCGTCCAACGTTCTTCTTCTTTTCTCACTAACAATACTAGAGATGAGTGAGGGCTTTGACTTGTCTAATCTGCCCAGACCCTAATAAATCCTTAACCAACTTTTCAATCTTACTGTTCTGGTCATATGGATACCTGTGAAGCCTTGCACTGATGGGTCTGGGTCCTTCTTTCACGGAAATCTGATAATCATAGTTTCTGAGGGAGGTAACCTCTTAGATTCCTCAAAAACCTTGCCATATCCCTCCAAAAGGCTTCTTACTCTTTCTGACTCTAAGGGCATTTCTTCAAGGGATGTGCTGCTTAACAATTTTTAAGTACGATCCTCGTATTTTCTACTGAGGACATTTTCTGCCAATTCTTCCCTTCCATCATGGTATTTTCAGCTGCCTTTGTTCCTTGGAGTACTACTTTTCTTCCATGATAGCTGAACTCCATTTTGAGAGTAGAAAAATTTGATAATATGGATCCCAGTTTGGTTAGTCGTTTACCCCTAGTACCACATCGCAGCCTTCCCAGGGAACTGTGGCCATAATTATAATGCTCTTAAGCTAGTAAAATTCCTTCTCAAGTAAGCTCAAGAGTTGACGTAAAAAAGTCTATTAAATTGATTGCCTTTAATTTGCAAACGGACCTTCTCACAGACCTCTACTCCTTGCACCGATTCTCCATTTGCTATTTGTACATTCACATTGATTTCTGAGTTAG
>JAOVVI020008908.1:0-13916 GCA_028571085.2 Nepenthes alata
TAATGTGTCTTCAAATTATAATTTGGCAAAATTATGGCTGTTTGGCCATTAGTTAGGGTTGCTTTTTCTTATATTTAGATTATCATTGAGCGGCTCATATGATTTAAGACTATTCTTTGAAGAATGTGTAATAACGTAAAACTTTACAGATTATTTTAGATTTATTTGACCGACGGTTAATATAAAGTCACGTCTTGATACTCGGCTATGTCTATTTGATATCATTATTATTTATATTTTCTATTAGGGACGTGACATGTAACGTAACAACCAAGTTGATGTATACATAGGTAATGTGCCCGTGAAATTACAATAGGGTGTGGTGTGTTTAATTTTAAGATGCACACCGGCAAAAGATATTAACAAATCATGTAATGTTAAAGTCTACTTTGCCTTCAAATCCTCTCCGCACTCTCCGCCTGTCTATATATATGTATATTTAAAAGTCTCAGATAACGACGAGAATATCCCTTTCGTATTTTTAATGCATTTTCTGTTCCTTTTTTTCCTCGCGTGACTCATAATTGTCCTGCACCCCAATTAGTACGGCCGAATTGAATTATCGAAATTACGACACACCAAATGATCAGGCCCACCCGCTTTGGGCATCACGGAAACACCCGCTCGACGTTGCGAAACAAGCCGTCACCACAATCGTCGTAAGAAAAGGGGAAGAAAAACAACTACCAAAGGCGGAATTCTTTCGAGGATATACCCTCGACACTCTCCGCGCATTTATTTTTGGCATCACACACCATTGATTTATTATTGTACGTGAAAAATTTATAAATAAAATAAAGCCTTATTAAAAAATAATAAAAGATATTTTATAAATGCTTCTTATTATTAATATTACTACCCACCCCCCTTGTTTTACATATAGAACGAGGCTCACGTAGATTATATTTGCGGAAAAACTATCCACGTCCTGAGATTGGTGCTTACTGCACACCAGTAAATTTATATAAATCCTCCTGAAATGATCGGCGTCAAGGTACCCGACTAGCTAGCCCACCTACTGCTTCCGTGTTGCTACCAAATATTCTCGTAGATCTTCTACATTTCCTAAATAACTGAAGTCACAGGCATTAAGTTTTAAACTAATCCCAGCAGGGTATAGCAGCTGAGGTCTTGTTTAAGTCGTAAGAATAGGGTTAAAACAGGTATAAAATCAACTTTTATTATGTCTGATTGTTCCACTTTTTGTCCAACACTAGGTGCGCCTACCTTTAACTTCTCATTGCATATGAACAAAAGAATCTGCAGTGCGTCCGAGATCATTATCCCTCCCTCATCTGGTCATTTGATGATTACGTCCTTAGACCCTTGGTCCGTGTCTTAATAGCATTGTTATGTACAATAGGCCGCATCAGATATGTTAGATAACAACTTGTATGCATTATTATTTAGTTATATGATGTTGTTGTCTATCGTTATAATTTATTATTTGTTTGCATAATAAAATTTTTAAAATGATGGTGAGATCAAATCTTATAAGATTAAAATCTTTAATCTTGAACATTTGCAATCATAGGATCGCCAACCTGTTGAAACAAAGCACAATATCTCAATCTAACAATAGGAGTGACATGAGTACATTGTGACTAATAGGAATGACATTACCTCAAATGTGCAACTACATCCTTCCGCAAATGTTCATTAAATTAATTTGACCTTGACACTTTTTTGAAGAAAATAAGGACATCCTAATAAACTACAGTTTAGGGCATATGATAATACAAATATATAAAATAAATAAATATTATATATATATATATATAAAGAATATTTATTTTTAGATTTAGTAGCACAAAACAATCATAATCAACATTAATAATCAAATTAAAGGTGATGCACAAAATAAATCAATATAGAAATTAGTGATAAAGAGAAACCATAGTAACTAAACATTTCTTGAATAAAATTCTCTAAACTTCTCAATTCAATGAAAGTAAAACCACTACCAAAGGTCAACTTATAAGTTAAGCGGTACATACATGCTAACACCAAGCCGATTTACTCCTATTAAGTGACATCTATTAGAGAGCTCCTTAGATTTGCTTCGAACAATGAAATTGAAAATCTTCTTATCTTCTTGTGAACTTCATTTCATTGTATTGAGAATGTCTAAGTATCTATACCACTAACAAAACTCTACCATATAATATTGATACGTTATGGATCCAAATTTTGAATAGATTCGAGGCAAGTTGTCCATCGAATTTCGGCTCCGTCCACTGAGTCTTGGATCCTGCACAGCACAACTTCAAACAGGAGATCAAGTGACGGCGGGATGTGATCTCACTAAAAATATTCCGACGCTCAAGTCAATAATCAATCTTCTAAAAATAAAAAGGTGGATGCAGAAGATACAATGTGAATACTAATGAGTGTTTACGGAAGGGAGAGTGCACTCATAGAGAGAATGGTTTGATTGTTATGGCTCATGAGGAGCATATTCTCTAAGTATTGAGTTCACTGGAAATCAGTAGCAGAGAGAAAGCATGGGAATACTCGAGTATCTGAGAGCTTTGTAATTGTTTAAGAGCTTTTGAGAGCAAGGGAAGGCAAGCCTTTGAAGGGAGCTTCCATGGCCTTTTATAGCCATAGCCCTGTACTACCTTCCTTATGTAGAGGGGATTGATACTCGCACTCTGTTTGGGATCGTTACCTTTCCTACGTATGCATGAGTGCCTTTTTAGCTGTAATGGTCAAAGAGGCTGACCTCCTTTCTTCTGTGTTTTGTAACCGTTAGAATTTCTAGCAGACCACGCGTGGATTCTGACTCATTCCTTTCGGGATGTGCTTTGATTCTGGAGGTGACAATTACAGTGAAACTTGCCTTCTTTGGAGATGCAAAAAATTAGGACAGATGACCATTGTGGCTCAAAGATGGACACAAGGGGCAATTTAGGCTTAGGTTGCGTGCGTCTTGGGCCTCAACCGGTCTACTAGCCACTTCTTCGGTCAACGAAAGTATTGACCATCCTGGGTTCTGATGGACCGTCCTGATAGCATTGACCATCTAGGCAAAAATGGACCGCTGAGGATTTGGGCGGTTTCCTTCTTTGTAGGCCAGTCCACTACTAGCGTCCCTATCACTGGCCCCCATGCTGGTGGTTTGGGACCCCGACCTCCAACATGTTCACAGTGAGATGCGCCTGATTAGGTAACTTGTCTGAGACAGCTTGATGAGAAAATTATTAGTGGCTCTTGATCTGCTGGTCACATTGCTTGCGACTGTTAACCGTAATGCCAAGATCTGGAGTACTGAGCTGTAGGAAGCATTGGTCGGATTCATTGATTGTCCTGATAAGAATTCAGAGAACTGAGTAGGAAGAGGAGCGTTGACCAGATTCATTGACCATCCTGGTAAGAATCCAAAGAACTGAACAGGAATATGAGCGTTGACCGGATTCATGGACTATCCTAGTAAGAATCTGGAGAACTGACAGTAGGGAGTGTTGACCGGATTTGTTAACCATCCTGGTAAGAATTCGGAGAACTGGTGGGGATTGAATCAACGCGCCATCATACCGCTGGACTGTCAGTCGAAACGTTTGCCACATGTCAACATGCAGTGAATTTACGATTCCGATAATTAATTCACCAGAAGATCTGATTCAACTGCGGCCTCTCCTCAAGCGACACATTTCCATAATGATGGGTGTACCTTTTCGATGCGCTACCTTAATCCAACGGCTGCGTGCCTTTATAAAATTAATTTGTCCATTCAAATTTCCCACGCTTTTCCTCTATGAAAATTTTAAGTCTTTGCTGCTCTTCTTGCTCCCATTTTCATGGCTCCTTCTATTCTAGAGATTGCCTCTGTGATTTTTACTAGTGAGATAAGAGAACTATATATTGAGTTTAACATCCCAACTTAGATTTTATTCACGATGCCCAACAAGCATGACATGGCCTGCTTCCCTGCTGATGGTCACATTATTGTATATGAGGCTCACCTGAGGATTGGGCTATGCCTCCCTGTACCTTAGGAGTAGGTTATGCCTCCATGTACCTGAGGAGCTGCTTGCCATCCTAACGGCCACTAGGGTTCATGTCACATGGCTCCATGCCAATGTCGTGTGGTATCTTTGCTCGTTGTGCATCTTCCTCCATCACCACGCGCAGATGCTGATGGTGGAGGCCATGATGGTGATATTTTGATTTACCCAGAGTGAGGACTAGATCTCATTGTCCCCCAAAGAGCTCCACATCAACAGCGCCATATACGATTCTCTTAAGAACTAGAAAGATCGTTTCTTTTTGGTGCACATTGCTGATACATGGCCCTTATCTCGGGATTGAGGCAAAGTTTTCAGTGCACACATCGGGAAGCCCAAGCAGGAAGAAGTAGCGGCTGTGGAGCCCACTGGTAAGGGACCATCTCTCTGAGTTTAGGAGAGATCACCTGGTTTCCAGGGTGGAAGCCAGGAAGGCTCGTTGGGTACTTCCTTCTCTGGTCCAAAGGATCAGATCTCTACCATCGGTGGCCTTACAGTTCAAGAGGAAAGATGGTGCTCTTTCCATTGATACGGCTAGCACACCTTTCACCGGTGATGCTCCCAGCAGTCCAAGACGAAAGAGGGTTGCGACGATAGAGCCTTCTTCGTCATCCTCCATAAAGCCAGACTATATAACAGCTGGAGAACTCATTCGAGTCGAAGAGCATTCCAGAGTAGAGGCCACTGTGGAGAAGTATGAGGCTATGCCGCGAGCCGCTGCAACTGGCGCTATCAAAGTTGGAGGACTTGGCAGTGCAAGCCGTGCCAATGGAGCCACTGTTTGGAGTCGCCAGAATGGAGCTGGTGATGAGCCGCCAGCTAAGCCGGAGGAGCCAACCATGGAGCCATTTGGGCGCTAGATGAGCCAGCCACTGGAGAGCTTTTTGAGGCAGTGGACATCAGCACTGAGCAGACAGAGAAGATTGCTTGTGAGGTTTCTATGGAGCAGGCTCAGGAGGCTGCCACTCCCAGCCATCCACCACCAGGCCTAGGGTCACGGGGCAGACCGACAAGGAGGCAATGAAGAGTCTGGTTGGTAACTTTTTGAAGCTTCATCTCTTTTCTTCCTCTGCTATTATTGTTTAACTTCTTTGATTTCTTACCAGGAGAAAAGATATTGTGCATTGTGAGCAAAAGATTGTGCCAACAGGACGCCGTGTTCTTAGACTGCGACAAAAAGATCACCTGGTTCGAGGAGGAGATGAACCTGCTGAGGGCCAAGCACCAAAAGGATAAGGCCGCTCTTCAGTCTATGTTGTCTGAACTGAAAGAAAAATCTACAAGACTTGAAGAGGAGGCTGCCCGGGCGATGGGGCACACTAGCATTGTTAGAGAACGAGCTATCCACTTGCCTACGTTCACAAGTGGTTACTTAGGTGTTGTGGGCATGGCTTTGGGAGGGTGTCAACATTTGTCGCCGCATTGCCCAGCTGGTGGATCCTAGTTTTCCCATCGGCTTCCTTGACCCCGTGAACCATAGCGCTCAACAACGTGAGAACCTCATGAACCAGTCTTGGGGTGCTAAGGGGCCTCTTCCGCCCTTTCCTAGGAGCTCTACTCCTTAGCTGAGATTTTGTATTCTTGCTTTTATTGTAATTGTAAATGTATCTTTGTCATCAATAAAACAACTATTTTACTATCGTGTTATGTTTCATGATTTTACTTTCATTAGTTATTTGCTTTTCGTACTCGCCAGCCGGCTTTGTATACTGTGCATAAGTAGGTCGACTGTCTCGCAACATTGGAGATGAATGTTGTGCTCTCAAATGGACCTAAGTCCTTGAGGAGACATCATGGTGAATTCTGATGTTGTATCAAGCCAATTTTATACTTGACCGTGAGTTGAGGCTTGGGTGGCACTACCCATGTATGACTATGGTCAGCCAACTTTTGGATGGAGCACTTTGCTCCTACTTTGTTGACCGTTGTAGACTGACCACGCTATCTTCTACTGGAGGAGGTTGTCATATGTGATGTTTAAACCCCCTAAAGTTTAGTATTAGACTGCGAATGAGCCACTTTGATGACCAAGGTTTAATTCAACTGCTTATGGGCTGCCTGGATGACAAGGGTTTAATTCAACCGTTTACGGGCCACTTGAATGGTCGGGATTTAATTCAACTGCTTACGAGCCGCTTGGATGACCATAGTTGAATTTGACCACTTACAGGCAGCTTGAATGACTAGAATTTAATTTAACCACTTACGGGCCGCCCAGGGTTTAATTGCAAGTGGATGAAAACCCACCCGACTTATGGGCAATCTAGGTTATTTATTTTGTTAAACCTGTGAGTTAGCATTCACGTGGAAAAAAGAAAGAAAAGAAAAACATGGTACAATGCAAATGAAAAAAAGAACTTTCTTTTATTAATTATAACAAATGTTACTATCATGCTTCATGTCATATAGATGACCTACATTGCTCTGTACTGGAAGTAACGTTTTAGGTGGATTTGTTCCATGTCCATGGGACCAATTTGTCATTTTGGGTTCGGAGCTTGTATGCTCCATTTCGTAGAATGGTTGAAACTAAAAATGAGCCTTCCCAATTTTGAGAAAACTTGTTTCAATTGGTTGTCTTACTCGTAGCCTCTATGCTTTGCAAGACCAAGTCCCTAACTTTGAATTTCCGTGCTTTCACTTTATTATTGTAATAGTGAGTGACTCTTTGCTAATCGGTTGCTGTCTATATTCTGGCTACGTCATGGGCTTCCTCCAGCAAGTCTATGTGTTCCCTGATCTTTTGGGAGTTACCAAGTGGATCGAAGGCTTCGACTCTAAGACTTGGGAGCCCAATCTTAATCAAAATTACCACTTCAGTCTCGTAGTAGAGGCTAAAGGGTGTCTCGTGAGTTGGTTACTTAGGTGTTGTTTGTTATGACCATAGGATGGAGGGCAGCTCGTTAACCCAGTAGCCCCTTGCGTCCCCCAACTTGGTCCTCAGACTGTAGAGCAGCGTACGCTTGGTGACCTCCACTTATCCGTTTGCCTGGGGGTACACCACCAAAGTGTGGACCAATCTAATGCCTAAACTGGTGTAATACTTGGTGAAATGCTTCCATGAGAATTGGATTCTGTTGTCAGTTACGATGACCTCGAAAATGCCAAATATGCACAATATACTTTGGTGAATGAATTTCAGGGCATTGTGCTTGGTGATCTTAGCCAGCAGGGCAGCTTCAACCCATTTGGTAAAGTAGTCTATGCCCACGATGAACTTTCTGTGCCTGATCGCGATGAAAAATGGGCCGATAATATCAAACTCTCATTGCGCGAAAGGCCAAGAAGCTTAGAGGGATCTCAACTCCGTGGGCGGCTGGTGGTGAAGATTGCCATAGAGATCGCAATGCTCACACTTCTTCACGAACTCTAGGGCGTCCTTCCTCATTATTGGCCAGTAATATCCCTAGCACATAACTTTGAATGTTAAGTTCATGTCGCTAATGTGTGACTACATATCTCGAGGTAGACTTTGCTCAAGGCATAGTCGGCTTCCTCAAGAGTAAGACACCAGAGGTATAGAGTTGAGTATCCATGGTGATATGGCCGTCCGTCGACTATGGTGTACTAGTTGGTCATCTTCTTGTTCCACTTAGCTTCGTCTGCTCTATCTGGCAGTGCACCATCTGCCAGATATCTCTAGTATGGTGACATCTAATTTTCAGAGTTGGAGACTTGCATCGCTTCCGATTCCTCTATATTGGGAGTGCCCAAGACTTTCCTCATGTCTCTCGAGTACTATTCTGGATTTTCAGCCACCGCTGCTTTAGCAAGTTGGTCATCCTTTCAGTTCTCAGTTCTGGAGGCATGGACTAGGCTCAATTTGTCAAACCTCCAGATGGTGTCCTTTGCCTTAGCCAGGTATTTGGCCAAGATAAGGTTGCATGCCTCGAAGCTCCCATTGATTAGGTTAACGATTAGCTTTGAGTCGCTGTAGACAGTTAGTCGTCTAGTTGAGCACTCTTTGGCTTGTCATAATCTGGCTAATAGGGCTTTGTACTTGACAACGTTATTGATGGTCAAAAAATCAAATTTAAAGGAGTACTTCACCTCAAACCCATCTGGGGTCCTTAAGACCACTCTAACACTACTGCCTGAGTTGGTGGACGATCCGTCCACGTTGAGGATCCATTCTAGCTCTTCTGGATGGTGATACACATCCTCAGTGGGGTGCTCATCGACGATGGGGGTAGTGGTCTCGATGATGAAATCCGCCACGGCTGTCCCTTAATTGCTGGCCTCGGCTGAAATTTGATGTCAAACTCTTCCAACTCAATGGCCCACTTAACCAACCAGCTGAATACATTTGGCTTCTGGAGTATACCCTTTAGTGGCTGGTCAGTCAAAACAATCACGCGATGGGTATGAAAATAGGGTCTCAGCTTTCGGGCTAAGAAGACAAGTGCCAAAGCAAGCTTCTCAGCGTGCAAGTAGTGTGTCTCTACTTCGGTCAATGTATTGCTCATATAATAGACCATATGCGAGTCAGAGTCTTGGCATATGGGAATAGAGTTGAGAGCCACATCCGATATTGCCAAGTAGAGGTACATCTCTTCTCTATCCCTGGGTGATGTCAGCAACGGTAAGCTTGCCCAGTACTGCTTTAACTCATCAAAAGCTGACTGGCACTTTACAGTCCACTAGAAACCATTTGCTTTAGTCTCACTCGGAGCCTTGAAGAAAGGCTGATACTTGTCCCCCAACTTTGCCAGGAAGTGGGACAGTACTACAAGTCATTCGGTTAGCCTCTAGATATCCTTGACGCTATGTGGCGGAGACATGTCCATGAGGGCTTTCATCTTCTCTAGGTTTGCTTCTATCCCTCATTGAGAGATGATGAAACCCAAGAAATTTTCTAAGGACACTCCGAAGACACACTTTGAAGGATTCAACTTCATCTAGTGTGTACGGAGTACCTCGAAGGATTCAACCAGATCGTGAATATGGTCACTGGTAGTCTTTCTCTTGATGAGCATGTCATCAATGTACTTCTCCATTTTGTGACCGATCTGCTTCTTGAACATCTTGTTCATGAGCCTTTGATAAGTGGCACCTATATTTTTTAAACTGAAAAACATGACCTTATAGCAGTAGGTGCCCTGGTTGGTCATGAACGAGGTGTGCTCCTCATCCTCTGGGCTCATTTGGATCTGATTGTAACCCGAGTACATGTCCATGAAGGTTAACAGCTCATGTCCAGAAGTCGAGTCAACCAACAAGTCGATCTTGGGCAAAGGGAAGCTATTTTTTGGGCAGATTTTATAGATGTTGGTGAAGTCAACACACATCCGCCATTCCCATTACTTTTCTTCACCAGGATGACATTGGAGATCTAATTCAGGTATTGGACTTCTTTGATGAAGCCGACATCTAGAAGCTTCTTCACCTCTTCCCGGATGGCTACGAGCTTCTCCAAAAAGTGGTTCCTCTACTTTTGCTTGATGGGCTTACGGCCAGGATCGAGGCCCAACTTATGGACCATTACTCCAATCGAAATCCAATGCATCTCAGCAGGTGTCCATGCGAAGATATCAGCATTCTATCTCAAGAATGCTATCAACTCATCACGCAAGGGTTCGGTGAGTGAGCCCCCAATCTGTACACACCTCTTCGGGTCCTCCGAATTTAGTGGTACTTGATCAGTGGCACTTGCTGGAAGGTGGCTTTATCTTGACTTTCCAGCTCTCTTGCTGGTGTCCCACCACTGCTTGGGGTGATCTGTGACATGTAACATGTCTATCCAATTACTTGGTCACCCAGCACATTATCGATACTACGTGTTGTTGGAAACTTTATTTTTAAATGTGGTATTGAGGTGGCTTCTAACACTGTTAGGCATGGCCGACCTAGGATAACGTTGTATATAGAAGGTAGGTCAATGACTAGGAAGGTGCATGTATGACTCGTCGTTCTAGGATAGGTGTCCAGGGTGACCTCAATCTGTATTGTTCCTTGGATAGCCACAGGCTCGTTATCTAGGCTATATAGTTGCCCTTAGGAAGTCCGAGTTTAAAGAAGGTATCAAAATAAAGCAAATCTTTTGAACTTTGATTATCAATAAAAATTTATTTCAGTTGGTAGTTTACAGTACCATCTGAAACGAGTATAGATACAACAAGGGATTCAGTGTGTGAAAAAAATTACATGAGCCATATCACTATCACTAAAGCTAATGACATTCTCTTCCACTCTCTACTTCTTCCGCCCAACTTGCCACTCCTTGTGATTTGCTTGGGTATTGTCCTGCCAGGTCATGATCATATTAACCACTCCATCCGTGACCAGATTCCGTGGCAGTGACTGATTTGGTCCTTCCTCGCCTAAGGTGTTGGAACTCTGCCCAGGGTTCCTGACAAATCTAGTGAAATGGCTCCTCTGGATGAGCTTCTTAATCTCCTACTGGAGCATCTTGCAATCCTCAGTGGTATGTCTCGGAGATCAATGGAAATCGTAGTACTTAACTGGATTTCCTCCCTTCGTGTTCTTCAATGGTTTTGGCTACTTGAGAAACTTCTCCCCACGGATCTGCATGAGGACATTAGACCGTGTGTCGTTCAAAGGAGTTAGGTTGATCGGTTTGTACTCCTTACAATCCAGTGCTCCGGTCATGTGCTACTTTCGGTGAGGAATATCGGTGCCATCATTCTTCCTCTTTTCCTCAGCCGGGAAAGAGAGAGGCTGGTCGGTTCTCTCAAGATGCTTCGCCTTGTTGGACGCTTTGGCGGCTGCGTAGACCCTAGTGATGGACTTTGCTTCCCAAAAGGTCTGCGAGTTCTTGTGGGCTAGGTGTCTAAAGAAGTCACCGTACGTTAAGACAGAGATGAAATTGCTAAGCTTCATCTCCTCGATGAGACTGGGAATATTTCTGGCCTCTGCTGCAAAGTGCTCTAGGAATTTTCTCAGGTTCTCTCCCTATCTTTGCTTGATGTGGGAGAGATGCCACGTCTGTTTCCATTCCTGATGGCTGGAAGCATACTGAGCCAGATAGAGATCAGTGAGCCCACAGAAGCTTCAGATTGAGTTTGATGGGAGCATGTGGAACCAGATCCGAGTGTCTCCCTTTAAAGTGAGAGGGAAGCACTGCCACATTGCCAAATCCTCTAAGCCCTAGAGACTTAGATGGGTGCGGAAGTGCTCCATGGGATATGTGCTCCCATTGTAAGAATCCAATGCTGGCATTTTGAACTTGGCCAGCAATTGATGGTTCAAGATCTTAGCAATGAAGGGAGATCTCTCCAGATCAGCAGTGTGTTTGTCGTCATCTTTGAATACGCGATTCTAGATCTTCTCGACGTTTGCTTCACTCAGGAGGCGTTCCTAGATCTCTTAGAGTTAAGATATGTCATCAACTCCATTCTTTCAATAGTGCGGCGCATAGCCTGCCAGCTACTATCGTAGGTGGATCTAATGATTCGGGAGGCTCCCTCCTTGGCTTGTGGCCGTTCCTTTTCTCAAGAATATTGGGGATTCCTCCACTCTGGCCTCTCATCTAGAGTCCCACGGCCGAAGCACCACTCGAGCCTTGGACGGCTTTTGGCGTTGAAGGCCTTCAAAGCATAAGAGTTTCCCAGCCTCACAACCCTTTTTGCCAGCTTCTTCTTCCTCTAGCCTCCTCTCTTGGAGGCCAAAATGAGAACTGAGGGCAAATCCCTCTACTTTCTCTTGCCCTGATGGGTGTAGAGTATCAGGAACATTCTAGACATATTACTCATCTCATCTGTCAGGTTTTAAAAAAATGTTGTGGGTGTCCCTCTGGCCGGGTTATAAGCAGAATGGTCCTGGTCAGGGGAGGTAGCATCTCTAGTGGGAACGCTATCTTCGGCTTTGGTGTTCACCATTTTGATTGATGAGAAATGGTTTTAAGGATGAAAGTGGTTGGATTTTAGTTAGCTTCCTATAGACGGCGCCAATGATGCTTCCTGGATCCAAATTTCAAATAGATTCAGGTTGAACTATTCGTCAGATTTTGGTTTCGTCCACTGAATCTCGAATTATGCACACCACAACTTCAAATAGGAGGTCAGGTGACGGCGGGATGTGATCCCACCAAAAATAGTTTAACGTTTGAGTTAGTAATCAGCCTTCTAAGGACGAGAAGGTAGATGCAGAGGATGCAGTATGAATATTGATGAGTGTTTGTGGATGGGGGAGTGCACTCATAGAGAGAGTGGCTTGGTTGTTATGGCTCGTGAGGAGCAGATTCTCTAAGTACTAAGTTCGTTGAGAACAAGTAGCAGAGAGAGAGTTTGTGGGGATGCTCGAGTATCTGAGAGCTTCTGAGAGCTTTGTAATTGCTTGAGAGCTTTTGTGGGCAAGAGAAGGCGTTCCTTTGAAGGGAGCTTCCATAGCCTTTTATAGCTATGGCCCTGTGTTGCCTTCCTTATGCAGAGGGGATTGACGCCTGCTCTTTGTCTGGGGTCGTTGCCTTTCTTGTGTAGGCCTGAGCGCCTTTTAGGCTGTAATGGTTGAAGAGGCTAATCTCCATCTTTCTGCATTTTATAACCGTTAGAGTTTTCAGTAGACCGTGCGTGGATTCTGGTGCCTTCCTCTCGAGATGTGCTTTCATTCTAGAGATGACAATTTCAGTGAGCTTGCCTTCTTTAGAGATACAAAAAATTATGGCAGACAATCGTTGTGGCTTGAAGATAAATACGTAGGCCAATTTAGACTTGGGCCACGTGGGTCCTGAGCCTCAGCCAGTCTACTTGCCACTTCTCTAGTCAACAAAAGTGTTGACCATCTTGGGCTCTGATGAGCTGTCCTGATCTTGGGTTTCTGCCAGTCCACTTGCTCTTCGTCCGATCAACAGCAGTATTGACCGTCCAGGTAAAAATGGGTTGCTGAGAATTTAGACTGTTTACTCCTTTGTGGGCCAATCTGCTACTGATATCCCCATTAAACACAATTTCAAAACTCTAAATGCTCGAATATTTAAAGAAGTCCTTAAGAAGTTTTTAAGATTGAGGGATGAGAAAACTAAAGCTTTAGATCTCTCTTAATAAAAGGTATTTTTTCCTTTAATCCACACCTCTCTTGCTTTTGTTTTCTTCAATAACAATGAAGGTAGTGGGCTAGGTTAAAATAAAGAAGTTTCTATATCTCAAGCTGAAAAACTAATGTTTAAAACGCTAAAATGGCAAATTTGAGTGCTAGCATTTGAACTCTGGTAGTGCATCAGCCTGAATCATGTGCGCTTCAAACATGTTGATTATGTAAGACACATATGTTCATCCTTCATGCACCATCATGTCACTATCCTAAATACATATGTACGTTATTTATATGCCCAATTATTATTTTTTATCTTAGGAGAACTTATTTTGAGTGTTGTATAAGCACGATCAAAAAAATAAAATGAATTAAACACAACCTGATTAGAATTAAATTTTGATATAATAAGCCTAATAAACTCCTCCATTGGTAATTTTATGACAAAATTACTTATATAGTACAAAATAAATTTTTAATTATCACCAAATTAGAGCTTGTGAAATTATAGATAGACAAACCCTAGACGACTAAAAACATGTTGACAGTGTGAAGCATTTGATTCTACTTCCCTAAAAACAGATACAACTAGAAAAATATTTTATAATATATCAAACAAAAATCAATATAAAGTCATTATAATGCAATATATCACTATAAAATAACAACAGTAAGTATCATCAAATGATAAATAAGGATAATAAGTAATAAGGACCACATTCTATTAACATAAAAAACGGGTACAGTGCTCCTCCTCAGCAAATTTTGCTACACTCCCTATCACAACTATTAGCATCAACAAACGAGTCTCACAAAATTCTCCCTCGACAGCATGCACTTCCTCCTCTTGATGCAAATTGTCAAAGGGATACCATCTTAGAATTAGAATCATCGGAAGACTCAGCAAAATCATTGGGTAGG
>JAOVVI020008910.1:0-10254 GCA_028571085.2 Nepenthes alata
CCCTTTTATAGATAAAGTCACTTGGCTAAAATGGCTATTTTTTGTATGTATGCCTAAATTTATTATAAGGTTTAATTGAATACAAGTTTAAAATAAATGATATGTCGTTAGATCTCGATGGAGTATAATTTATTAAGTTTAATCTACGTTGATAAATGTCACACCCCAACGCATGAGTAGATGTCACATCCTAGCCTAGTTGTAGATCCAAGTTGGTGCCTCCTTCAACCATCATGATCTAATTGACGTCAAGCTCAACCCCAACTGCATTCTCATGCACCTTTTAAGATGCCAACCCCGTTCCAAAGCACTCCCTTCTTAGGCCTCTACTTAGATCATTTTTCTAGGTTTAGGGTAACACAGTCTTAATAATTAGTTGTCACAGCAAAATAATCGTTAATATGTGTCTTTAGCCAATGATTTGGGCTAGAATATTTGGGACATACCGATTAAATTACGTGTTGGGTCATCGTATATTATTTTGATTGAACAACTAATTCAACTTTTTTTATTCAGCGTATTTTAGCCGACTCTATCTGATCAAGTCCCAACAACACTTACATAAAATGATTTAAGAACTTTATTTAAGTTGATTAAAGCCTAGGCAAGACAATCAATAGAATTCAAGTTAAAACTTTTCTCCATTATTTAAATACTACTACTATTATTATTAATAATAATTTCATGTGGCGAAATAAAAAAAAAAACAATTCAAGAGATTAACCGTAGAGCATGGGAAAAGCGGATATAAAGTTTTTATTTTTTATTTTAAAAATAATTAATATGCATATATAAAAATCTAAATAAATTGAGAGGTATGGACAAAATATGCTATAACAATAAAAATCACATCACAGAACTCATGTTACAAAGTCACAATTAACAAATTAAAGGCATCTAAATTAAAGTCAATGAACTTCTTTAACTACACAGAGATTTAAGAAGTCCCCGACCATGTTAAATGGATTGGAAGAGACCCAATGAAGAAAGAAAGAGTGTGCATAACTTGTCTCAAATACATTTAAAAATAATATTAACTGATTAAGAAGCACATCAAATATGCAACTAATTAATATACTTTAATTTTAAACTTTAGTAATTAAATTATAATTTAATTTGCTTTTCATGAGGTCCTCCTTTTTTTTTTTCTGTGGAATAAGATCTCCATTTTTGTAGGGTAGTAGATCTTTTGAATAACTATGATTCTTCTGATCTTTAATTAAATAATTATGCACCCATGATAAGACGCATGCAAGGTTTTATGTATTTTCAACAAGTTAACAAATTTTATGTTATACCACTATATTATAGTTGTAAATTTATAATCTCATTATAGTAGTTTAAGATCTGAAAATACAGATTGGAGTGTGACAACATTGACTTCAATCTTATGTGTATGTTGTTCATTCAAATTCTGAGTAAGGTCAAAAATATATTTAAATAAAGTTAAGGTAACTAGAGTTGATTGAAAAGACGTATATAGACATACCAGTATAAATGATATTCTCTTATTTAAAGATAATTATTTTATTAATATATATCAGTAATATGATAAATGTTGGTGGGGTAATAAGTATTATTTAAAATTTTATTCATAAGTATCAAGTTTTAAAGAAAGAATTAAAAAATGTGACCTTAATTAAGATTAAGCCACCCTAAAGTATTTTTCGATGTATTGAGCTAGCCACTTGCGCGACTATAGAAGGTTGAAAATAGAAATATTAAATTTTATAATTTAATTGTCATGCTTGTTCTAAATTGTATAAATTAGACATAACTTATGTATTTTATAATTAACTTGTATTATAGACTTTTATTAGAGCTCTAAGTTTAATTTAGTAAATCTTAAATATTATTTGTTTTTTTAATTGTCAACTTATCATTCATTTAAATTAATTTGAATTTTTTCCTTATTCTATTTTTTTAGAACCCTTCTTTTTATATTTCAAACTGTATCAACAAGGCACAACACAACTTACAAATCAATACTCAATTGACCCGTGGATGAATCTTGATGCACATTGAAGCCACACATACCTCTCACGGTTGCATGGAGGTACTTGTGTGCAGGTGAGGATGTGAAGATGGACCAGACCAATAGTTGTCACAAATAGTTAGTAATAATTGCTTAATACAACATGTGATTTGCCGGGAATAGTATTATAGGAGGGTTTAAAACAGCTACTTCAATGAGGTTAATGATTGGAGTGGAAAAAGTTTATAAAATATATTTACATTTGATAGTTTCATAACCAAAATGAGATAAATTTGAATAGAAATATCAAAATCTAAAATGTCAAAATAATTCGTATCATCGGATGACTATATTGTCAGAGCAAATGGATTGTTGGACATCTAATTCTAAAAGAATATGTTACCAAAATAAGCGCATAGTCATGCCACTTACTTTAAGATGATTACTTTATCAATAGAGCAGGAGTTGTTGGAAGACAGATCATCAAAGACTGACATATCTAAGAAATTGTGTAGTTCATATTGACATACATTAAAAATAAGTAGATTATTAATATTAAAAATTTGACGAAACTTATGTTTATTGACTATGATTAACAAGGTTATCATCAACCAACATGCTTACACCAAAGGCAATTTAAATGCACCATTTGAGAAATATCATGCCAATGATCTTCTATATTAAATAGGCTTATTGTGTCCCTAAGTCATATCCATGCCTCATAAAAACTTTAGTTATTTAGAATGATTGCAGGAGTTAAACAAATACTTGGACAGCTAATCAATCTGAGTAATTAAAGAAGTGTTATACAATAATTGTATCAAGTCAATTAAAAATAAAAATAATTACTGAACTATTTTTAAAATAAACGGCATAACTATAAATATATACCCTTTAGTATAAGAATAAATAACTAAAAATTGTAACTTTTATATAATCTATCTATAATATATTTATGTATTGAGTAATCAAATTCTTATGATTTATTAAACATTTATATATTATACGTAATATATAATTTGATGGGTATATAAAAAATGGGTTGGCTCAAGGTCAACGGAGGCCCAAAAACGACTTGCTAGACGGTCAACTAAAAACCGGCTCAACAGGAGACGCATGCCCAAATTCTGAAAGACCCAACTTTTAAGTAAACCATAGATTTCTCATTAAATGGGAGGTTCGGACGGGTTCTGACTTACACGTTATGATTTACACGTTCTTACTGGGAGACGAAAGATCTTACATCCAATCTCTTACGTACACAGACCGTCTCTTACAGTTAAGTTCTCACATTTCAGAGTTCTTACTTACAGAGAAGCTCTTACTTACAGACAAACCATTACTCAGACAAGGCAAGCCCTTGCTGAAAAAGGCACCCACGAGCGCTCACAGAGTACTAGATAAATGCTAATCATCTCTTC
This sequence comes from Nepenthes alata, assembly GCA_028571085.2. Classification (NCBI taxonomy): domain Eukaryota; kingdom Viridiplantae; phylum Streptophyta; class Magnoliopsida; order Caryophyllales; family Nepenthaceae; genus Nepenthes; species Nepenthes alata. The sequence continues at coordinate 3,397 of JAOVVI020008910.1, forward strand.
CACTCTACCAATCGTTCGTCCGCAAATCCCACTAGAGGCCTTCAATTTCCTCGAGATCTAATCGGCTTTTCGAGAGTCATTTTTGGAAGCGTCCACGCTTTCGGAACATCACTTCCTCATGCTCTCAGTGAGTAGGAAGCGATCGCTCACGTCCTCGACAAGCCAACACTCCCGACCGACCACCTCTTTCACTTTCTCTTGCTTTCCAGTTTACATTCCCTGATTTAGAAGGCTTTACTGATTTGAGCGTCAGAGTGTTTTCGATGGGACAACCTTTCGCCTGCACACTGACCTCTTGTTCGTTTTAGTGGTGTGCAGGATTCGAACTCAATGAACGGAATCAATTTTAACAATTCAGACAAATTCGAATCTGTTCGAAATCGGATCCAGGTACACATCATAATTAAAGCCTATACTAAAAGATGACTAGCTTGTTCGAAAGGTGACATAAATTTTATAAATATATTTTAAGATAGTAGGCTATTATTTATAGGTGATTTTATTTATTTTTTAATTTAATTTATATATTTTAAATTTAAGTATTAAATAATAAATTGGAGAATAAATATCTTAACGTCAAGTGCTATTGTAGTTTCTAACGTGGTAGATTCGAGTTATAATATGAAAAAATTAATTTAAATTTCGTAAATAAAATCACCCAATGTAGGAATAGCTATCTGTAGGATTGATGGCTATCTTATATCATCCCCTCCCATCAGCCCCGTCCTTTCGGCAGTCTATTCAACTCAATTACAACTATTCTCTTTGCACGTCTGTAAACCCAGACAAAATCTCCTCATAATCTATTGTTTTTCCGTCTCTCTCACTCGACTTTATCTCTCCTTTCCCCTGGGAGCGTCTCTGTTATTCAGTCTCCAGCCCCCTCTCTCTCTCCCGCTCTCTCTGTCTTCTGCAGCATGGACTACAGAAAGAACCAGGGCAAAGCGGGCATCGGGAAGCAAAATAATGGCGGCCGAATTCGGGCTTAATAGATTCTACTCTGCATGCAATTTGATCTTCCTCTCAATTACCCTCTCAATGGGAAATTTTAGATGAAACCCTTTTTGCTAGCTAGGGCAAAAATTAGAACCGGAGATTTCCCTTGTATCGGTCTATTATGGTTCTTAAAAATTATACAAAAATTACATTTTTTAAGAGGAAAAAAAAATATGTTTGTTAATTTTAACTGTTAACAATATCCTAAATTTTATTAATTATGTGAATTTTTTAAAAATATATATATATATATATATATATATATATATGATATAAGTATATATATATTAGTGATAAATAACGTTCTCGTATTAACTTAACTATTTGTCTGGTTAAGTTTCTTTATAGTGAGGTTGAACCAATGATATTATCACACGTACAGCGGTAACTCAAAAAAGATGAGTAATTAAACGTCGACAAGAAATAAATTTCACAATCGAAGGGCTCCGCGTCTCTTCATTTGCACTTCTCTTCCTACTCAGCGTGTGAGCAAGAGAGAAAGGTAAGACATCAGATCCTATTGATGAACAGTGTAGTGGAACAAGAGGGCGTCCATGTCCGAGGGAGTCATGCCCTTCTTGTTTCATTACTGCCCTTCAGAGATCTTCTCTGCAAAAAAGGGTCTGATACTCTTAGCTTAAATTCCGAGTGTTCTTGATTGACAACAATCAATACTGAAAACTGTGCAGAGAAGAAGTTGGTAGAGGGGAGAGAGAAAGAACTTCGAAGAGAGAGAAAGCTTTGCTGAGGAGAAGAGAGAGTATGGAGGGTGAATCAAACGGTGTTAGTTATGGTATGATGATGATGGTCATGGGAGAAAACCCTGATGGTAATAATGGGCTGAGTGCTATGATGCCGAGCATCTTCTCTTCATCAAACAATCGTACCAACACTATGTCACTGCCGCCTCCGCCACCTGTTCATATCATGGAGAACAGCTTAAACAAGCATCAAGATATCAACGCTAGCAGCTCTACAGCTGTTCATGACTGTTTATTGAGGGCAAAAATCATGGCTCATCCTCATTACCCTCGCCTCTTAGCAGCTTACGTCAACTGCCAAAAGGTGAACAGCCACGTCTCTCCTCTTCAATTTTCTTAAACAAACCCGGATTCTTGGAATTCAAATATTGTTCATGCATGAAAGTGGAACCCTAGCTAGTTTTCCTTTTCAGCATGCAGTTAATGTTTCTGAGCTGTGTGTAATACTGATGGAATTTTGAAATGCTGTCAAATTCTGCTAAAGTAATGTGAATGTGGATGCAGGTAGGGGCGCCGCCGGAGGTGGTGGCGATGCTGGATGAAGCGTGTGGTAATGCTGCAAGGTGCGGAGGAGCCAGTGGAAGTAGCAGTAGGAGTATCGTAGGCAATGGAGAAGACCCAGAGCTTGACCAATTCATGGATGCTTACTGCAAAATGCTTACAAAATATGAGCAAGAGCTCTCCAGACCCTTCACAGATGCCTTGCTTTTCCTCTCCAAAATTGAGTCTCAGTTGAGAGACATTGCTTTCTATTCCTCACATACTACTGGTTCTCTCTCCTCCCATCTTTTTCCTTACAAATTCCAAGCATTTCCTATATAACTAGGGTTTTCAAGTGATGTCACGTATAATTTGATAGTACAAAAGTAAAGACATTGGTTCTATTATGTTCTGATCTGTAGAGGAGAAATTTTACATCACACGAAACAGTAAAAGAATTCAATTGATCAAATTATATACCTCTTTTGCCCGATCATAAAAATCGATCCGTTGAAAATTACGTTTTTAAGGTTTGATGCTTGGGATATGAAACCTTCTTAGGGTAAATGTTGTAATAAGAAAAGTAAATGATATAAAATTCTAATTAATGTTCGAGCCTAAGAACATCATTAGGTAAATTAATATGTTGCGTTTGCTGAGCAAATGATCCACAGGTGAGTTCATGGTGAAGAACTATAAGTGTATGCATGTTATTATCACTAATCGACCATGCTAGTATAAATATCGATTGCATGTGATTAAGTAATCTCATAATCTCCTTTTTATATTTTAGTAAAAAGAATGCGATTAATCTCTATTAAAAAGCTTATTTATCTTGGATTGCGACTGATTCTTTCATTCATTTATAGCTTGTTTTTGTTATATTTGGTCATATTTTGCAAGAAAAGAATGTGATTTTTTATTTTAAGAATCGCAGCCAGGATTCCTGAAAATTTGGACGAAGAAAAGGCATAACGAGAATTTTTATACCATATTTCATTTGGGGGGAGAAAACCATTGCTAGAATGGAACTACGAAAGCAAATGCATCTATAAAATTTCTATCATTGAGATTTGTGGCTTTATTAATGTTTGGTAATGTATAATATCCTATGAACTACTTGCATATTTATGCAGTACCGTTTTGTTGTGTAAATATCACGGGTCACAGTATATAATATATGCGTGCTGCATATTTTGCTTCAGAGTATGGTATCTCGGTGAACCGAAACGGAACTGCAGCGGAAGCCATTGATGTGAGCCAAAGCTATAGAGAAGGCCAATCACCGGACTGCGAATTAAGATGTCAGCTTCTGGAGAAGTACAGTGGATACCTGGACAATCTGAAGAAGGAATTTCTCAGGAGGAAGAAGAAAGGAAAGTTGCCCATTGAAGCACGGCAGCAGTTGCTGGACTGGTGGAGGCGCCACTACAATTGGCCGTATCCCTCGGTAAGTCGGTCTCATCCATGTTCTTTGTTATAGCGTTCCAAAAGTCATTTGAACACCCTGCGAATATATTATATAATAGCTTTTTGTTGCAATGATATAAAAGCTTGACTCTTAGAAATCAAATGAATGATAAAAGAACAAATAATCTGCTGCTAATCAGAAACCTTCAGGAGTGTCCAGTGGAGGCTAAGCCATCAAGATTATATTATATTGATTGAAATCGATCAAAGGTTAGTGATGTGTACCTTTGATCTGGATGGTTTGCTAAATAGTGGGGGTTGAATTCTTGAACCATTAAACCCAGTTCCTACACATCACAGTATTTAAAAAAACGGTCAAAGGATATGAGCTTCATTTTTTAAAATATCTTTCGATATTCAAGTTAGAAATTATTTTTTAAAATGGAAATAGAATAAGCGGTTGGAGATGAAAGAGAGTGAGAATTGGAGGGTTTGGCTCTCATATTTTTGAAATTTGCTAGTGTTTAGAGCATTAGAGCTTTATACTTGCTTTTTTTGGTTCATTCCTCCCCTCAATTCAAGGGGACTATGTGTATTTATAATTTGTTTGCCAATCAGTGTACGTTTTAAAAAGATATGATTGCGCATAAATTAAAATGTTATGTTGGTTGTAAACTAAATAATTCAACCGTTTCATAAGTTTTGAGTATAGTGTTTATCTGCTGGGCGTATAACTGCCTATTTGACTCGACTCGATTCATATAATCGTTCGTCAAAATTAACTGTTTAGATTTATTAACCACTCGGTCATTCGATACCTCGATCATTTATATGACCATTAGTTTGATCATTTGCCTATTCGATAGTTCGGTTGTTCGATCTGATTTTTTTCTGATCTAGACCTAATTTTTTCGATTGACCCATCCCGCTTCATGGGTTTTATTATTTGTAGGCCCCATATTTTAGTGGGACGGGTTGGCTTTATTTTAATCACTACCCTACGGTTCCCTTTCTTGGAGGTTAAATTCAAGCTAGAAGTATATTAGAATAAAAATTTGAGCGGTCTGCTTCATATGTTGTCTGTGTGTTTCTTCTTGATGGGGTTTTAATCAATGCGCATTTACCGCTAGTTGATATTTTCAATTAGAGTTTAATTCTCTAATATTATTTAATATCTTTGACTAAGATTTTTCGACCACTCAACTATTTTTCTTACTTCTAGATGCGTCGTATTATAGCTTATTTTCTGATATAAAATGAACCATTCTCATTTGATCTTTATCTCAATTCCAAGTCTTGAAATTTGATAGAGTTACTCATGCTCGGAAGATTGAGAATAAGAGAGTTCGTTTGGATGTTTCGGAGTTTTTCGGAAGATGTTTTTAAGGACCGTCTTGGTTACTAATTTTTATCGGAAAAATCATATTAGCGTTTCTCTTTTACTTAATATCCTTAATTAGGTCAGTCTTTCATCTGGGTAGTTGCCTATATGCCCTTCATCATCTATTATGGAGCATCTAGGTTTCTACCAATTTGTTTGAGAATCGTTCGATTCAATGTCTCTTGGCTCTTATACGGTGACATCTCTAAAGTAATAGTATTCACCAGATCCAGGTGACTGGATGTTGTATTAAGGTGAGGTGCTGAACATCCTAGACACTTCGTTTCTCAACTTGGGGTTCACCCCTCTTTTCTTTTTTTCTGAGACAAATGATTTTTGGAGTTTACCTTATAAAAATATAGCTTATAAATGAATGTATCTATAAATAAAAGCAGATTTTTTATTTTCACATTCAAGTCGTAGTTCATAATTTATTCCTTTCGTATCCTGGGCTTATCTTTATCCGTATGGGATTATAAGTTATTAAAAGTTTAAATTAATAAACTTTCGGAATGAAAAATCATCTTCAATTATTGATTCTCGATACATCAGTACTCTTTGGATTTTAACTTGGCAGAAATTTAATCATTTGGTATTTTGAAAACTGTCTTCTTACAATTCAAACTCCTAAGAGCTTGATTTTTTGACAATTCGTCCTTATGACAAATTGAGACCTTTAATCAAATAATTAGAATTTTAAGTTTTAAGGGTCAACCAAACTCATTCCTTAAGGTGAACGAAACATCTGAAGTGTAATTTTAACGACTTTTTTAATGACATCATAGCCATTATTACTTTTGTAATGAAAATGACCTATTAATAGCATAATTAATACTATGATAGGTGTTTCATTAATTGCACCATTTTTTAATCATTTCGATATGCAATATTTTGATTTGTAAAAAAGGATGAAGACATGCAGTTAATTGAGCAATGCGTTGCTTGGATCAGCGTTGTGCTTTGAAGCGTATCATTTCCAACTTTAGTTACCATTTCAAATTTTAATGTCTTTTACTCTTGTCTTTAAATTTTAACTGTGCATTCTTCTTCACTTTGCATGAAAGCACCAGTTTTTTAATTTCTCTATCGACCAACTTTTAATCTCTCGTGGATCTTAGAAGAGTTTTGAAGAGATCTAATTATAGCTCGTTTATTCTGAAGGACTTCACCAAAAGAATACCATGTCAACGTCACCCTATTTATTTGACAAATTCAATTATTGAAACCTTGACGAAGAAAAACTTGTCTTTCTAATTCTTCACCGAGACGGCCACTCATTTTGAATCCCTTTCTAAAAGTTAAAGAAATCCAATCGCTCTCTTAGTTAAAGTGAAAGGCCACTTTAATCATTCGGATATCTAATCTAATATCCCGTTAATGAAAAAATACACAATACTACGATATATCTAATAGTATTTGAATGGAGATAAATGATTGGAACCTCAAGGGTCTCCATTATTTCTACAAATTACCTTACAAAAAAATGTCACGTCCCAAAACTCGATTCCGTCATTAACAATTATCCAATACAAATAATTATGCAATTATTAATCTAATTATTAGTAGATGTGAGTTTCATGTCGACACATTAGCCAACCAAAATTAAAATAACATAACCTGAACACATGATTCAAAATGTCATGGCATCATGTGGCATCGACACCGACTTAATTGTAACATCAGATCTTATATAAATAGTCATGTCTAATCAAATACAAAATCAGAGTAAATAATCAACTGAAACTCAAATCCACTGCTATCAATTATCTGTTCTGATATCTCATGACCCACAAACAATAAATAACATAAATTATATCCATGATTTCATAA
>JAOVVI020008911.1:708-13915 GCA_028571085.2 Nepenthes alata
CCCTTTCTTTTCCTAGCCTTTCTCCCTTCTGAATCTCAAGAGCCTTTTCCTTCTTGTCTCGAAAGTGGAAAGAAGCCCCTTTAATAGAGTTTTTGTAAGGTATTTATAGTGAAAGAATATCCTTTAAGAGTAGTCCACATGGCAGCCGACGTATGGCTGGGAGGCTGTCCACCTACCCTGCCGGCTGCGTCAAGCGCATTAGGAAGCTGTCCACCTGCCCTGCTGGGTATGACAGGCACGTTGGCGTGTGCAGGGAGGCAAGCTGCTGGCACCGCTGATTGGGCCTTATCGTGTCAGGCGTGCAGATCCATGATATCAGTCTTGAAGTGACAAGGCGTACTCTGAGCGTCATTATGTGCTGTGGAGGCGGCGTCTTGCAGTGGTTGCGTGTTTCTTGGTAATAGCGAAGTTGCTAAATTGGCGCTCACGACCGTGTATGAAATAGTCCTCGTCCTTAAGCGACGTGTCTCGTCTCTTTGTGATTTCGCAAACTCGTTGAGGGAGATAGTTCTCGGACGTTAACTGCTCTTTAATGATTGAAGGATCTTGGGTTCCTTACGGAGAGTCCTCGGGTCTTTGCTGACCTCTCGGATTATTCTAGGGCCTGAAGGAACGTCTGATGTCCTCGGGCTTCTTGGTCGCAGCGTACCAATTGAGTTGACATACTTGGTCATTTTGGCTTCTTGTGTGGAGGCACCAAGGTCGTCCTCGTCTGTTAGAAGGTCCTCTGGTCCTTTTCCTAGTCATCGGGCTTATGAGGGTAGGGTTCTCAGACTTTTTTCGGGTTTTCTTAATGACGTCAGCCCCTTGTAGCGTCCTCGAGCTTCCTGCTGGTTAAATGGGCCTCGCGTACTTTTGTCGCTTCTTGGGCTAGCCTATTTTCTTGGTCCATGGGCATGTCTTTGGGCCGTATTTTATGGACGATTATATTGGGACCCAACAATGTTTAAGTAATCTGTTAAAAAAAACTAAATTTCTACACTAATTACTGAACTATTACTAAATTTTGAACTATTCATATCCCAAATTCGTATAGTAGTCTACTTTTGCTTAGAAATTATGATATATATGTTCTGAAAAATCATAAAAAGGCCTTGCATGTATGTCCCTAAACAAAAAAATCTGTAGAAAAATCTACATACTTATTTCGTTAAATTTATGCTGTAACTCATATAAACCCTAATTCCTCAAGCATATGTTTTATTGAAAGCTAAAAATGCATATATGTTGATAGTTAAAGTCTGAAATTTAGGATATATATTAAAAATGTACCTCTTGCTGAATTTTTTGCATTTAGTATTGAATTTTAAATTTTTAGAATTGTTCGTGCCTTCAAAGTGTGATATGAATAAGTTTCTGTCAAAGTATAAGTTTATAAAATTATGATTAAAAAATCTACAATATATTATAAATTGTGATTATTTTCTTCAGGAGAGAAAAAATTAAAAAGAACTAAGAAAAAGTGTAGAATTTTTATAATAATTAAGAAATTGGATCAAGGTTCGTTCAACAGGTAGTATACTTTAGTATGCTTTAATATATTATAGTCGTATATTAATTTTTGACCATATCATTCACAGGAAAAAAGTGACACTTAACCAGATCTATGGGGTTATATGTAGACGGTCTACTTCTGAGTCTTAAATAGGAGCTTATTACCTTTAATTGTGTGAAAATATATACGACCCAATTTTTAATTATCTGCTCTTTCAACCAATAAAACGTACCAACCCTAATCCCTAAAGAAAATAAGAATTTGAGTATAATTTAATGGATATGATAAAGAAGAAATATGATAAGATGATCTAAAAAATATTACATAATTCGGACATGTGTTTATATAAAATTTTTTAGCATATCATTGAATTTTGATACAATGATCCTTTTATTTTATTTTTAATACAATTATATATATATATATGATCATTGTTATGTAGAGCCTTACTGAGCTTTGGCTCACTCCTTACTGTTTTACTAACTCCTTTAAATAGGTTGTACGGGTTATTGTCAGACGACCAGGATTAAAGGATCTAGTAAATATAAAGTGTTTAGATTGCCTTGTAGATGGATTATAATGCCATTTTTTAAGAATATTTATGATATTATATTATATTCGGATAGTATTCGGAAGATAGTTAATGGGTCTAATGTAGTATTTCTTATTGATAAGACAGCTTCGGATGATATTAATTAATGTTTAGATTATTTTGGAATTACTATTTTAGTTTTCGGATAATATTTTATACTTATTACAAGTCCGAACAGTAATTGTGTATGTTTTAATTTTTTGGATAATTTTAGAGTGTAGGAATAAATCATATGAAATGCTGATTAGCAAGTTATGAATTAGTATTTTTATGGTTTTATAATTCTTTCAAGTTATACGACGAGTAGTTGTTAGTTGTTAATGTAATATTTTGGATCCCCATTTAGATTATTTTAATATTAGGTATAAATTTTTATAATTTGGATGTGATAAAAATTAATTAAATATTATAAAATTTTGAGAGATATTTAAATCTGTTGAGTTAACACCTAAGGTGCACCCATACTATCACTTGAGTATCGATTTGGATTATAAAATAAAATAAAAATAAATAAATAATATAATAACAATAATAGTAAAATAAAAAGAGAAAAAAAAGGCGGTGGTGTTAGGGAGAGAGAAGAGGAAAGGAGGAAAGAAATAAGAGACAGAGAAGAGGAGAGTGGAAGATTTCATGTGCTGGTGAGGCGGCTCATTGAGAGAAATAGGAGAGGAGAAGGGAGTAGCGGCGGCGGCAATGCTGGCAAGAGGAGACTGAGAACCAGAAAGGTCAACGGTGGCCGTGGGAGGCATTAGAGGCAATGACCATTGGAAGAACCAGTGCTGGTGATGCCACGGTGAGGAGGTGACGTCGGGAAGGCCGACGACAGTCGTAGGAGCCAAAAACAACAACCGTATAGGTGGTAGAGTCAACGGACAGAAGGACTCACACAGGAGAGAGAGGGTTAGAGGCATAAGCTTCGCATCGATAGGAGAGAGAAAGCCCGATTCGAGTATTTCATAACATCATTCCTTTAAATTTGTGGAGTATAATGTCGAGCTAAATATTTTCTAACCTTATCCTTTGTCTAGTTTCGCATTTGATATATTTTTGTTCGGATTTAGAGGTTTCAAGTTAATGAGCATACTTTTAATTAGCCCGCATATTTTCTTGTGCATGCATGACGTTTTTAACAGTTGTTTGAGGATTGTATTATGTTTCTATTAATATTTGTAGGTTTTGTCATTTTCTAAAAAAATATATAATTCTTGAACACTATATATTTTTATATCAATATATGTTTACAGAAATGTGCATAAAATTTATATTAGGCCTTACATTTTTACATGCATGTACCGAATTGTGGTCAATATTATTTGAATTTTAATATTGGATATTCTGACCAATTTTCAATAAGGAGATATTTATTATTAAAAATCTCTTCCCGCTAGTAGAAAAGGTTTATAATAGTGATCCTTCTTTTTGAATAATTTGATTAGACCTTATAATATATTCGGACGTCCTAATAAATTTGACAAGTTTAAGAATTACACCAAAAATTATGAGCAACAAAATATAGTGAACAACCTTACTTATGGGAGACAGAGTACATAGGTGGCAAAGTATTCTGGCCTAATTTATATTTAATATTACTTTAGGTTACCGAAAGTATGTGTAACACTTTCTTAAGTTACTCTTTAGATAAACAAAACTCAAATTTGGTGCATATTTTACATTTATGTATAAATTTGGATATTTGCACTTACATTTGATATTCGCCGATTTTACTCACAGATATATTTTAGTATATCTCGTATATTTAATTTAAATATATACTTTGATCCGAACTTCTGGACTATTTATTACGATACTGTTTTGACTTCTGCGCACATGATTGGATTATTTGGCTATCGAATTCTACCATTGTTCACGAGCTGATCAGGCCTTGGACTTTGATTTAGACATAGACTTGGATTGGACACATATTTATTGGAATCTGTCCGGATTATTTTTATTTACGTACATATACATATTCTGATAAGTATTGTTTTCTAACTGGACATTTGTTTTGGAATTTGATTTTTTACTTGAATACGAGATTATCGTTGAATTTTAGATTTTGGATTTTGGATTTCTATTAAATTTTATTGGATTTGGAAATTAGATTTTGTTTTAGATTTAATGAATTGATTTCTTGAAATATTTCAAAAAAAGTATTTACATTTTAGTTTAAGTGGATTTGCTGGGTTCAATAGAAATTGAAGTGAGCCGGAACTTAATACAATAAATGATATGGAGACGCCTTCCCCCGAGCGCACATTTGGCTACAGCCACGGTCTAGTTCCCAAAACCCTAAAAAAGCCTACCAAAAAAGTTTCAATGACAAACTAAATGACCACTTACAGATCGATAAAAAAAGCTAAAAATTTGAAAAAGTTAGAGATAGCTGTTGAAATAATAGATCGATAAAATTTGGTATGGAGATTATCAAATTGAACGGTCAATTCTTTTTACTTAACCAAAATTTTATACTTATAGACTATGACTCATCAGTAATAATTACGATCCTTACAAACTAAAATCAAAAATCCGCTTGTGGTTGGAAACAGGTGTACAAAAGATCGTCTTCAATAAATTAACTGAAATTATCACGATTCAAAATTTAGCATGTCTAATTTATTATTATTTCTAAAATTTAAAATTTTAAATAAATTTAATAAATAACACTAAATTCAAAAAATTGGGTGTGACAAATCAAATATATAGAACCCGACAAATCAAAACCAACAGGTGATCTGATCAAATAGCCATCAGGACAATATAAATAAACCTACCCTACAATCATGGTAAAGAAAGTTACAATTTAACCATAATTTTGATCACTACATAATATAATATCCCAATTATTCTTGAAATATAACCATAACCTTATACTCATCCAACTTCAAAATTTAATCACATCAAATACTAATTTAAATCATAACGGAGATAAAACTCACCAAATCGAACGAACAACTAATAGATCGCATCCATACTCCTACATTATATCCGAACCTTTATTCTGAATAGAGAAATTATAAAATATGAGTTTAAAACTCAACAAGTATTATATATGAAAAAATGAGTCCAATAAATTAGAAGGAGGGTCAAAGAATAAGACCAAATAAGAAAACAGATATAAATCCAAATTATCGATACAAAAATCCATTATTGAATCTAAAATAAAATCTAATATCCAAATCTAACGGTAGTCTCGTATTTAAATCAAATATCAAATTCAAACAAATATCTAATCCAAAAATAGTCCATTGGAGACACATATATATATATAACAGAAGTGATTTAGATCGATTCTAATAAAAAATGTCCAATCAAAGTCCAATCCAAGTCCAAATCTAAGACGCGATCAATTCGTGATTCGGAGTGGAATCCAATAGTCAATGATCAATTCGTGTGTGCAAAAATCGAAGCAACATTATAACAAATAATCCAAAATTTTGGATCAAAACATATATTTTAAATCAATGTATGAGACATACCAAAATTCATATATTGATAAAATTAGCGAATCTCAAATTTAAATCTAAAATTTAAATCCAAATATTCAAATCTATGTAGAAATATAAAATATGTACAAAATCTGAGTACCGATTATTTAAAGACTAATTTGAAAAAATGATCACTCCTGACCAATAATCTTAATTTAAATCAAATACAGGTAAGGTTAACATACTTGACCACATACATAAAGTCACGAGCTCATGTCTCATACTTAGCCTACCTACCTTGACAAACGATCAACTCCTTCTCTACAACCTCAAAGCAAGGATCTCCACTACCACTACTATGATCACGACCTCACATTTATCAAAGCTATCATAAATCCCCTCCAGCCAGAGCAACTTCTCTAAATTGTCATGGGTAAGTTGAATCGGCCTGCCATCTTTCAACTAAAACTTGACAAAAACTTTGATCCCCCCTCAAAATAATACTCCCACCTATGGGACTTTCTTTGAGCCGCATCAATGATTAACTCGCCATCAAACTCTCTCTCAACCCTATTAGGTGGAGGGTTTTCGACATTCCCTTTGAACTTGGGCCAATCTTGTTCAACTATAGTTACTGATAACCTCACTACTCCTGAACTTTCGTCCAATCAATCGAAACTTTGATGAGAAAATCCTCAAAGCCATAGCTCCACTCGAACGGGCAATGGGAAAACACTCTGTACAGTAGGCTCAAGGTTGCCCACTCAATCACATCCAACATCATGACGGCTCGTCCAAAAAAAGTTTCATATCTAATCTTCATAAAAACTTCTCCCGCAGATATGAGTTTGTTTCAAAATCCAATCCTAACAGTAAAGAAAGGTAATTCCTCTGGCCCAACCTTTTCACTGGCATCTTGTTATAGCACCACTATGAGAAATCCTCGAGATTGAATCACATCCCAAACCTTCTCATGAGTATCACTAAACGCTACTAATCTTTCTGATCCATTAAAAATCGATAAAATTAGCGCCAATGGCAATCTCTTCTTCAGTTTTTGAAAACTTTTCTCATAAATATCATTTCAATTAAATACCAATCACTTCTATTTCAAGTACGTCAGCGACACTGTAATGCTCGAGAAAATTTCAATGAATCTTCCATCAAAACCAACTAGATCCAAGAAATCTCACACATCTGCGACCTTAATTGGTCATTTCAATTTGCTACTATTTCCATCTTCTTCGAATTCTTAAATGTCATCTTTAGAAACATATGATTCAAAATGATGCATTCTCCAACTATAATTCACGCCCTTTTTAATTTTGACAAACGACTACCTTCTCATCAAAATCTGCAGTGAGCTTCCTAATTGAGACACACACCCTTCAAAAATTCTACATATAAATTAGAACATTCAACAACCCCAAACTTACCATCAAAATTTTGAAATGGTCATACATTGACCTGAAAGATGCCTTATGCACATCATTCCACTTAATCTTCAACTAATAATACCCCAAATACAGCTCAATTTTAGAAAAAACTCAAACTTCTTAGAGAAAACTTAAACAAATCCTCGATCCTTAAGAGATGATATATTTTTTATTCCCAAATAATCAACGCATAAACCCATCGATCCATCTTTTTTTACCAAAAGTATAGGAGCCTTCTATGGTAATACCCAACAAAACCTCAATAACAACTCAAACTCCCGATCACAAGGTTGTCTATGCTAATCCTCTTCCATGACTGAGGAATCAACTCTAACATCACGAGTTGTAGTTGTAAATGCTCTGTTTGAAACAGTTCGACTCCTATCCAGATATTTGGGATCCGGATGCCCAAGATTTGAGCAATCTTTTAACAAATAGCCTATTTGGTAGCAATTGAAGCAAACTCCACTCATATGAAAGCAAACTCGTCCCACATGACTCTCCGATAGAACTCGTAGGCTGACCTCGCAAACTACAATTTCGTTGAAAAAGATTTTGCATCATCTGACTTTTCTTTGTCTTGTAATGATGAATATAAACGAGTCCACCTTTTGAGTTTTGGCCATGATGCTTTAATTTCTTCTAGAAAGAATTCTCCTGGATCTGATCTTACTCAATTAACAAAGCCTAGTCCATCTCCTCACCATAAGTCCATAGTCAAAACGGTACCATTTGCTTTCGAATTAAATCTTCAAATCCTCAACTACTATCCTAGTTCAACAAATTTTTCAGGTTCTTCAACCTCTTCCTGAATGTTGCCTTAGGAGGCTGAACCTCAAGCTCTTCGTCCATACATTCTTCGGTGATGAAGGATTGTAAGGATGATTATCCACCCAATCATAGTGATGGGCGAAAATAGAAAACCCTCGAGTCTCCCTATCGCTCCTGCAGTAACTTCCAACCACTACATCATCCGCATCACCATTGCTAACAAAATTAGACCTGCAGTCCTCTGTCCTTTTTCCTAGTAGAGGTTGTTCATGGTTAATTCCACAACTTCTCCACTCAAAACGAAAATGAAAGATATTGCAGTGGAAACTCCTAATGCAACTATATTTCCTAAACAACATATGTATTGGCTAAGAACAGGTCCACTTGGCTTGCGAAAAAAAAAACGAGTAGACTTGGTGTAAGCTTCTTCATCTTTATCTACAGCTTTCAATCTGGATGGGTCTTCATATATATACTCCTTCTGAGGTAGTTTTAGATAACAGTCTTGCCTCAACTGATCTGTCGAACTTAGCTCCTTCGATCTCCAGAATGCTCGATGGGGAATAACTCCTCTAATATGCCTCCTAAAAGATGTTCTAAGTTATCTTTTCAATCTCCTAGTCTAAGATAAGGTTTTGGAAGTCTTACCATCGGCTTATCTACAACTACTCGACCATCATTTATCACATATCGACCTACTTGGGATTTCAATCCACCACGATCCCACACAAATACTCTCATTCTAGCCCTTCATCACCTCCGCTCTACCGTCTACCTCTCTATTTGCCAAAACCTCCTACCCCACGAGATTTCAAACTGACCTACTCTATTACCTACCTCTCTACCAGCCAAAATCTCATTTTATCCTGCAAGATTATGGACAAGAACCACCAGAGATCACCACTTCTCCAAAATTACAAAACCCAAAAAAATCTCAACATATCCGTGGAAACCAAATAAAACTCTCCTTCTGTTAGTATATCAAATTACCAATTATGTTGCTCGTTTGACTAATTATTGATCAGATGATTATCCTTTCGATTCAATCCAAACCTCTATAATCTAAATTTTTTACAATCTGTCAAAGGTAATACTTATCACGCCCAAATATTCAATCAATTATTAACCCAAAATGATCAAAAATATCTCTCTTTATGACTTTTTTCTAATACTATTCTGTCATGATCTAAAATTTAGTAGGTCAAATTTATTATTATTTTTAAAATTTAAAATTCTAAATAAATTTAATAAATAATACTAAATCCCAAAATTTTAATGTGATAAACCAAATATATAGGACTCGATAAATTAAAATTCATGTAGGACCTCATTAGGCAATCATCCGAGTAATATAAATATGACTTGCTCTATAATTATTGTAGTGGATGTTACAGTTCAATCATAATCATGATTAGAACATAATATAATATTTAATTATTTTTAAAATATAACCATGGGTTTATACCTGACCAACTTTAATATTCAATCATATCAAATATCAATTTAAACCATAACGGAGTTAAAAATGCCAAATCAGACGAACAACTGACAAATTACGTTCATACTCCTGCAATATATCCAAACCTTCTACTCTTGAGGAATAAAATATAAAACATGAGCTTATAGATTAACAAATACCATATATGAGCAAATAGATCTAATAAATCAGATGGAGGGTCAAAGAATAAGTCCCAAGTCCAAAAGCAAACATAAATCTAAGTCGCACATACAAAAAATCTAATTATCAAAACTAAAATAAGATCTAATACTTAAATTCAATTGTAATCTCATAATTAAATTAAATATCAAATCTAAACAAATGTTTAATCCAAAAATAGTCCCATTGGAATATATATAATAGAAGTGATCCGAACTGATTCTAATAAGCAGATATCTAATATAAAGTCTAATCTAAATCTAAATCTAAATCTAAGGTCCGATCAACTCGTGAAACAAGATAAAATCTAATAACTGGATGATCTAATCGCGTGTGCAGAAACTGGAGTAGTATCGTAACAAATAGTTCAAATGTTTGAATCAAAACATATATTTAAAATTAATGTACGTGATATATCAAAACACAGCTATGGACAAAACTAGCAAATCTCAAATCTAAGCCCAAAATTCAAGTCCAAATATCCAAATCTACGCAGAAATATAAAATATGTACAAAATTTAAATTTTAATTATTTAAAAATAAATTTTAAAAAAGGATTAGTCCTGACCCAAAATCTTAAGCAAATCAAATGCAAGTAATGCCAATATATTAGGTCACATATATACTCTATCTCCCATGGGTAAGATTACTCACTATATTTTATCACCTAGGATTTTGGGTGTAATTTTTTGAGTTCTTAAATGTATTAGGATATCTGAATATATATAAATTTTAATAAATCATTCAAATAGGAATGGTCACTATGTCTAAGTATTTTCTGCCAATGAAAAAAAAATTTCAATAACAAATATTTTCTTGTTGGCAATTGTCCAGAATATTCAATAATAAATTTAGATATAGTGATCATAACCCGACACATGTATGTCAAAATACACGACCAAATACAAGTTTTATTCTCATTTTTATACAAATATATTGATATAAAAATATACAGTATCCAAGAATTATCATTTTTTAGAAAATTATTAAATCCTCAAATATTAACAGAAATAAAAAAATACATCAATCGACAGATTAAAAGGTCATGTGTACACAAGAATATAAACGGACTAATTAAAAATGCATCCACAAGCTTAAAACCTCCAAATCAAAACAAAAATATATCAAATGCGAAATTGGACAAATGATAGAGTTATAGGATATTTACATTGATTTTATATTAAGCAGAACGAAAGAAATGATACTCTGAGATATCTGAATTGCGATTTCTCTCTCTTACCAATGCGTCCTTTCTCTCTTTATTTGTACGGTCTCTCTCCTGTTGCGATACACCGCCTTGCCATGAGTAGCCACTGCCATTGCCTTCTCTATCAGCGGTCGCCAAGCTTCCCGACGTGCTCTCTCTCCGTCGTGTGCCACTGCTATCTCTTCTCCGCAAGCAAACTCTCATTCTCTTTCTCTCTCCTACCGCGTGCCTCTCATCATGGTGCCTCTCCTCCGCGCATGCCACCACCTTCTTCTTCCTCTACCGCATGCTGCCGCCTCCTCTTTCTCCTCAATTCTTCCTTCACCGCGCACGGCCTACTCCTTCTCCCTTCTTCTTTGTCTACCACTCGTGAAACCCTCATCTCTTTTCTTCTTTTCCTCTGCACTGCCAGCTGCCCAATCCCCTTTTATTTTCTTTCTCTTTTTTTTTTCTTTACACAAATATATATATATATATATATTATTCCACTAGCACTTAGTTGCACTTCGAACGCCACACTACAAATTTGATTTTTTTTAAAAAAATTTACAATATATAATTAATTTCACAATGCATCAAATTAACCTAAAATTATAAATAAATATTAAAATAATTTAAATATGAATCCAAAATATCACAAAAATAATTGATAACTCCCACTTATGAAAAATGTGCAGTTACTCCCTTTTGGATAAATTGCAATCAACTCTTCTTTAAAAAAATGGTCAACCAATCTTAATAAAAGCAGCACTAACTATCCTACTGGCTGTACACCTCGAAAATATAAGACCACCTAAGAGTCGATAAAAGATCGAACACTTAGAACATTTGATCATCTTCTGATCCTTAGGATCTCTAAATATAATATTTGTAATACCTAAACATACAATTTAAAATGGCCTGGACCTTATTATTCAAAACACCCCATCCATATAATATGTTTTTCGGGCCTACTCCAATCATTTACACACGTTCTTTATCTCTATAAATAATTTATTAAAATTATTTACTAAATTAAATACTGAATAATAAATTAAAAAATTAGTACGTATGAATAATGAACAAATGCTACTTTGATCAAGTTGACGTGTTATTTAAATTGTCAGTAAAACCTAAAAAAAAAAAGATTTTAGAAAGATTTTTTGTTTTAATTCTTAAAAAAAGAGGAAGTCTATGCTTTCAAGTAACAAGCATTTTTTAAACGATAATATTGGAATGATATATTTAAATATTTTTGAACAATATAACATATTATTTATTTATATTAATACTTTTATATAAAATAATTAAATATCATTAATATATCTTAGGGATTCGAATTATCATATACGAATTAGAAAATTAAAATTTTATTTTAGAAATTGAGTTAGGTTCAATTTTTACATCCATAAATCCTTATCTTATATATCATGATAAATCAAAAAGAACGTAATAGGTATAACGAACTCCCTATTTAATATATCATTCAAAATGCAAGTTAATAATCTTTTTTTCTTAAATTGAAAGATGCGGAAGAAAAATAAATATTAAAATAGAAAGAGGATGTGGATGAGCGTGAATTGAAAAATTTTTGCTGCGTTTGAGTGCACTTGTTTGTTTGAATATCTTTTCCTTTGGCTTTTTTCTCTCCCTCTTCGATTTGGGAGGAGATGTATTTATAACCGACATTCTTATTCGTCTGATTAGCCCTTAAAACTATTACCCGTATTGAAAGACGTTTTAAGACAGTTATTAGAAAATATTATTCTTTATGTGTAACCATTGTTTCAATTTAATAAAAAAATCGTTTGACTGTTAATTATAATTGCATTTTTAACCGTTTTTAGATCAAGTAATATACTAATTTATTATTAGCTTTTAATTTTTAATAACTATTTATTAAGATTAAATATCTTAATTAATATCCTACAACATTAATAATATTCAATTATCCTATTCTACTTTACACTCCATCACTTGGGCCTTGGGCTGCTTATACAGTTTTAAGCTAAATTTATTTATTTTAAACCACACCCAATAATCATATTATTCAACAACATATCGAAAAAATATTCTCTTCAATATTCTTTTGTTTTTGGGCGGGGGTGAAACAAGCCTAACCCCAAAGCTGGCTAGTAGTACGGTCATTCCACAAATCAAGCTCACATATCATTTCAAGGTGCAAAATTAATTGATAAAAAATGGACGATAATAATTAAAATAAATTATTAAAATATAAAATAAATTTAAAAAATTGAAAGCCTATAACAGGTGATATTTCTCTCTCCTGCTTGGCATCTTTATTGAGGAGACAAGGGAGCCCCCACGCTCTCTCTACACGGGTGCTGTCCACTGCCTTCCGTGTCCACAGTCTCCCAATCTCCCACCTCTACCTTTCCGTAGCTAACCTCCATCGGCCCCCTCTACCTCAGAACTACGGGCTCTATTTTTTAAAGGGGGTAAAATTCATTTTTTTTTAAATTTAAATTATTTATTTTTAAATAAATAGATATACTTTAATAATTATTTTTAATATTTTTTAAAAATAATTAAATTATAATTATATATTTAAAAATAAATAACTCAAAATATAAAAAAAATAATCTCTCATAAAGTCCTCCTTTATCCCCTCTACCCCGACT
>JAOVVI020008912.1:0-13914 GCA_028571085.2 Nepenthes alata
CGTTCATAACAAAATAGGCTTTTTGATACTTAATTTTATTTTATGAAGCTATCCTACTTGGGTTTTTAAGACTTGTTTTCTGCCATGGATGTGATGTTTTGATCCTTCTAATCTTGTGTTTTGTTTTGTTGTTTTGGGGATTGCAGTTAGACTCCTACTATGATTCCTATTTTCAATTTGTCAATTCATTATTAATTAACAAAAAAAAAAGTTTAAGTCATACAGATATCACATTATAAGTATGGATTAATATCCCAAAACTCTTACGGGAATAATTTGGTGGACAGTTAGTAATGCAATAAACCATCATATCAATCTCCAATTTTGAGATTCTCTTTGTAGTTTTCCCAATGAAATGTTAATATAATATTTCTTTTATGTAATACAATATATAATTGATATCATTAACTTTAATCTGCATCATTAGTTAGGATTAATCAGAGTATTAACCAGAACTAATCACATGTCATCTCATCTTGATAGTCATATCAAATTAAGTTAGCCTACCAATAGAATAACAAGACCTCTCTCTCTCCCTCAAAACACCCAAAATATCCACCAACTTTTATCTTTTCCTTCATTTTACGCTTTTGTATTCTATACGATAAGGATTGATATCATAAACCCTCCCTCTCTGGTCATTTTTTAATATATTTTCCTCTATACAAAAACCCCTCTCACGGTGAGATGGAAAGGAAAGCATTGAATACCCACAGTAGAAACAGTAGTGCCATGGTGACACCCCTTATTATCATTTGGACACTTTCATTGATATGATATCTTATTTATTTATCTACACTAATACAGTGAGATCTGTTGAGTTTTACATCATTCGTTTATGAGTACTATAATAAATGGATAGTAATCTAGATGATATGTTATATTCGTATGTGACACACTTGGTTAAAAATGTCAAGCATGGGTTACACGATACTCGTGTGAGGGTCGACCGAAAATCAATTGAGGGTTATTCGAGCGGCAAATAATGCCAAATGGTTGTGCGACATTCGTGTGAGAGTCAGCTGAGTAGTGATAGAAAGTTAGTAGAGTAGCGCATGATAGACGACTGAAGAACGCATGTACATATATCGTCCAGAATGGTTATGCCCGATATGCACCTGAAAGACGCTCATACGCTGTTTGTTCAGAGAGGTCGTGCCTAATGCACGATTGAAGGAAACTCATATACAGCTTGTTCAGAGAAGTCACATTTGATACACACTTGATTGGCACTTGTGCGTTGTTCATGATATAAAGTTATGCCTCGCATAATTTTAGAATATTTGAAATCAATTTCTCACACAAGAAATACTGCAGAGAGAGGAGTAAAAAAGTAGAGAAAGAGATTTGGCATCTTATTGATGTTTGATTTGAATTCTATTTTTCACCAAAATCAGATACGTTACTCTAATATTAATTTCAAAGACATTTCCATTTAGTTACTTTAATTTTCAGTATATTTTTTTATGGATTGTTAGGTGTATTAAAGTATTTATTATTAACTATTCTTCACTTGGAATTTATAATAAACGGGTTTCGAATAAAGCTATTTGTGATATTTTATAATAGATTTGTTCAGAATTTATTCCGTAATTTTTTCCTTAATTGAAAAGAATTTTTCACATTAAAAATACTATACATTGTTGTATTCCTTGTGCTGGCAAATTTGATAGTTGACGTTTGATAGGAGGTTTGAACTTATTCCGCTGTACTGGGTTGTGCATATTTTGATCAAATCCCGATAAGATCATGTTTTCTAACTAAAAGGATTCACAGTACAAAGGATCCTACTGCACAGAGAAGGATAAGCCATCGAAGCAAATTATAACAAATTTGAATGGGAAATACTTTAATCACAATGAACTGAACTTGCATAGGAAGTTCAAAATGCAAATGCACACAAATACTTCAGCAGCAGAACTCATTGGATCTGCACATGTTCTATCTCTGCAACTGCAATGGCTAATAAGCAAGCAGCCTGCAGCAAAACAGGGAGCCTCTGGAAAGAAGTTAGAATGCAAAAGGAAACCAGGGAAAAGGAAGCACAAGGTGGTGGTAGAGACGCAATGTACCTAGCAACAGGGGGGATTTCATTGTGACAGCTTAGCCGGCTAGAATTTTGACAGCGCATTTAAATATGTTAAACCTATTTTATAATTTTAAATACCCAAAAGAGTGAATCTATTGAAAGTATGGAAGACTCAAATAGCTCCTAGTATCTTGATAACAGTAACAGCACCACAGAATAAATGACACCACCCTCTACCACATATCATAAACACATTGTACAAAATCTCGAGAGCACCCCTCCACAATCCATATACACCACACCAAAAAGAAAACTAGCCAAAAGTAATTCATGGAGGCATGAATAGTAAAGTCAAGGTAAAAATTTTTGAGAACTTTCACGAACAAATAGAGTCCTAAAGTTACAGATTCAAACTTACGTAGCTACTGTGAATCTTCACTTCACCCACAAGCACCCGTGCCAGACACTTGGCACTTAGACAGAAGTATGACACTTCGAGTCCTTGAATTAGTGGACAATTTTTGCATAAGGTTTGAAAAATCCCGAGTCTGAAAAGTTAGCACACACCCATATCTAGCACTGGTAAATGAGTAAAAGTAACATAGCCAATTCCTTTCCCATCTACAAAACACTTTTGCAGTATTCAAGATCGTCACACTTTCATAAATAATCGTCCACATAAGAAAAACCATGTGAAAAGCAAGACAAATCAAGCACCAATGATGGAAGTTTTGTTTTTCAAGAAAGGATAATGTCATATAATTTTTGTAACAAGCAACAACGTTGATTTCACAAGTTAGATTTTCAAGAAAGCTGGCCACAAAGCATCCAATCAGGCAAGACTCAAGAACTACTTTGATGCTTTTGATACAATGTTTTACGCTACATAATGACTAGTATGTTCAATAATTATAACATGGCTCTGTGTATGTAGGGAAATAAAAAGAACTAAGAGAATGAACAAAGATTTATCTAGTTCAAATTTAGTGATTGAAAAGAAGACCAAGTTTCAGCGCCCTGAGGTTTTTGATTTCTCTACAAGAATAATCCGACCATTCCACTCAGTCTCATCGAGAGCTTTGATTGCTGCATCAGCCTGGTCATCCCTCTCCATAGAAAGAAAAGCAAATCCGCGAGAATCCCCAGTCCTACATGCTACCAAAATTAGGAAAGAAGCAAAAGTTGGAACAAAGAAAGTAAGAATGTAGAGAAGATATCATAGCAGATTAGCAACAGCGAGATCATTCAAATATAAAGGTTTCACCGAATCCTTCCCATGATCTTCCAAGGTAGCTTCCAAACAGATCCACCAACATTTTCTAAAGTAACCATTAGTAGTATTTATTGCAAAGATAGAGAACCAATACAGGAACTTTTGCATTGCATAAAGTTTCTGATGACTTTCACATTAACTATGGTAAAGGCTTGCAGTGGGTGAATTTCGACAAGAACTCCATTGTTAATTGTAAAGGCTGGGGGGAAATCTCTTTACCTCACTTATGATAGGATCAATTATTCAAGCTCTAAGATTAAGCTATAAATTTAGGGTACTGTTACAAACTGACGTGTTATGAAGCAGAAATTTCATACAACCAAGAGACATGACAATGTCCATTTAACACAGCAAATGATTGCAAGCCAACCCGAAATCTTATTTACTTTGTAAATTGCCAACATCAATTTTCTTCGGATGAGGAAATTCTGTGTATAATAGTAAAGTTACTCTATTTGGTCTGGAAAGTCATGAATACAAACTATGGAAACGGTTTCTCTTTAATGTACAAATGCCATCTGAACCTACCTAGAGCCGGCAATGTCGAAAGGATGGCCTTGTACATTGTGCCACCATTTTTATCAATTATCTCTGGCAGCATTTGTTTGATTGGATTGGAAATAAAGAAATGAGAGTCTCATTCCCAGTGAAGTGTTAGAAAGTGTTTGGTTCATCATGTGAATTAGGTAACAATGTATCATGAGAGTTTTAATTGTTTAACGATATTAGTATGTTTTTCCGTCCAAGCTAGAGGATTCTTTTGGGGCCTTTGATATAAGGGTCCACAGATTTGTCGAAGTTTTGGTATAAAATCTGCGATATAATTAAGACATCCTAAAAATCTTTGTAATTGATTTTTATCTTTAATTTCATTGGGAAATTTATTAGCAAAATCCATTGATCTTTGAATAGGTGTAATAGTATGATGATAAATATTAAATCCTAGAAATCTAATTTTTGTTTGAAATATTTTGATTTTTGTGGAAGAAACTACTAATCCATTTTGTTTAATAATGTTTAAGAATTGATATAGATGTTTGGAATGTTGATCTATGAAATTAGAAAATACTAAAACGTCATCAATATAAACAATAATAAACAATACTAATGCATTTTTTAATCCAAACAGCGTTACATTCCATTCATAATGTCCGAAAGGAACTGTAAATGCAGTTTTATATCTGTCTTTTTCACTAATTTGAATTTGCTAGAAGCCAAATTTCATATCAAATTTTGAAAATATATTTGCATTATATAATCTATTGATTAAATCTCTCTTATTAGGAATTGGATATCTAATCCATTTGAGAGCTTTATTTAGTAGTTTATAATTAATCACTAATCTTGGTACATAAACCCAAATAAGGGCAACTTATTTATCCAATTGCCTTTGAAGTATTTGAAGGTGTTGGATTCATTAATTGAATTGGGTAATACAATTGCCTTGGTAATGTCACTACCTACAATAAAGAAACTTAATACCCAGAGGAAAGAAATTTAGTTCCGATACACACATAAGAAGCATAGGGTTTGTTCAGTCAACTGAGCTTCGTAAGCAGCCTTCTATTGTAATGAAATACCAATTAATTTCCTTGTTGTGCCAGATGAATACATCATTGATCAGAGCAAGGATGGAACTCATATCAAAATATGCAAATGAAAATATGCACAAGGCAGGGAAGAAAATTTATACAAAGCTATCTATCTGGATACAATTATTCGTGGTTGTTTCATGTAGAGAACAAATATGAATTTCTTGATTTAACATGTCAATAACATTATCACTTATCCATCCAATAGAGTCTCGATGAGTCTATAAGTTGTCGCTCATAAAATTCATTTGGCATATAATGTATCAAAATAGGTCAGAGAACATAGGTTCCTCGAGTAAAGCCATAATTATCATTCAGATACCTCCCCAACTTTCTGCCTCTCTCTAGAGTAGTGGATGGCAAAATCATAGTTGAGAGCATGATAGCAAGTGCAACAAATTCTTTGATCAAGTGATTTCACAAGCTGAGACAGCAGTAAAAAAAATAGTTTGACACAAGGAAACCATAATTTCACCTTTTTTTTCTTGGCATAAATCAATAATCAATAAGAAAACTGTCTCTTAAATCATCTATCCAGTTGGCCAATTTGATGCCCTATGCTAAAGATTAAGCTTTATGGTGTGTGGCCTAAACAATGAAATATCTCACAAGACCGTAGTGTTGTTCACAGAAATGGAACTACAACATTTACTCACCTTTTGTCATGAACAATACGAACATCTTGTACATGCCCAAATCGTGAGAATTTTCTTTCTAGATCCCTTTCTGTAGTTAAGAATTCAAAGCCTGCGACAAATAAATGTCTCCCAGGTTTTCCAAGTCCAGTCCTTCTATTAGGAGGTGGTGACCATGGTCTTTTTCTAGGAGACCTGCGATGGGTAAGATAGCCAGGAGGAGATCGTCGCCTCGGAGAATATCTGTAATGGAAAAGAGGAAACCAAATGACAAGAATATTAGTACAAATAAACAAGCAAAAGATTCATATCAGAAACATCCAGCATCAATCAAGTCACCAGAATTTATTACCATCAAGAGAAGGGGAAATAAAGACAGTAAAAGGTTTCAATAACATCATCATACAGAATAAAAAAGTATCATTCAATGCCTGCATTCAGTTTTAGGAGTCAAAACAGATTAAATGCGCTTTCACATGGTGTGAAGTTCTCACAACACAAGAAGCAACTCTATTACAGAAAAGTTCCTCAAAATTTTCTTCTGGATCAGCAAAAGGAAATGAGTTCAATTAAGATAAGAATATGCCAAGCAAGCAGAAAGATACCATCTCGTGACCTTAAATGTGTCGCAAAAATTCCCCTCCTATATGTCACAAACTTTAAATGCTTTTGCATTATCAAGCGCTTCCTCCTTTACCTGTTTCCCCACTTTGGGAAGATAAAAAGGCAGCAAGGCCTCTAATAAGGGACTATGGAATATGGAAAAGCAGCTACAGCCTATCAGACAGCCTACATTTTGCCGTCATCTTCATCTTCTTTTGAGACAGAAAAGGCAGAAAAGAAGCGGTGTCATGTTGTATCTAACTAGAGCTCTCCAGCTTTTATCAAGTGAATTTTTTGGCGGTTCAGCGCAAGTAAATTATGTTCAAATACACACATACAACATATGACAGCTTGTCACAAAATGCAGTTTACATGGTCATTCCCAAATTAGCACAATTATATAAAATGAAGTGCCACAAAAAAGGTTTGTGCAAACAAGGAAAGAAAAGGAAACTTACCTTGGTGATCTTCTACGACGATATCTTGCATGTGGGGATCTTGATTGAGGTCTATCACGAAAATCTTTATCATATCTAGAAGAGGTATCCCTTTGTCGTGGAGGTGATCGTGATCGTGATTGTGGCCGTGACCTATCCCTTCTTCCATGTTTACGGCCCCTTGGGGACACATGCCTCAAAGGAGGACTAACCCTCCGCTGGGATCCTCGCTTTGGAGAAGCAGAGGTTTCCTTTGCTGGAGACAAAGAATGGTCCTGCTCATGTGATTTATTTGAATACAAGTGGTCATGACTACCTTTATGCAAACAGGAAGAGCTTTCCCCATGAACAGATGGTTTACTACCATCAGACCTCAGAGACAAGACAGACTTTTGTCTAACCGTAGCTGGCGAGGATGGAAGGATGGGAACTCGCTGAGAAGAGTGCTGACTTGAACCACAAATTTCCATGGAATGGGATTTCTTTGAGTGGTTAGTATTCTCATTATCAGCACCATCAGCACCTTGATGTGGACTACTGGAAGATATAAATCCCCCTCTTTGCTCAGTAGAAGTATTTCCTTCCACCTTTCCATCAATACATTCAGGCAACTCATGTTGCAATCTATCTACAGAGACTCTATATGCATCTTTGTCACAGGCTGAAGGCATCAATCTGCCCATTTCAGGACTCTCTTCTAGAGTTACTCTCTCATTTTCAGTGATATCAGCTCTTAACTGGGAGTTCAGTAAAGTAGAAGCATCTTCAGATGCATTTCCACCATTGGCGTGAAACACAACTGCTGCATCATGCAAAATTGATATAGCTTGCATATTGACAATCTCCACCTGAGATTGGTCGTCCTCCAACAAAGACTGCATCTCATCCTCATTGTATTTTGTCGATGTCCTGTTTACAAAATCATTGTCAATTTCCCCTTGCACATGAAAATGAGAATGCTCTTCAGGAGACTCCGCATCCTCCTGTTTTATGACAGTAGGCAGAGAGCTGGACTCATATTGATCAAACTCATTTAGTCCTGCTTGAAAATTATCATTCCCGTCATAAGCATCACTATTAGCTGGATCCTTTGTATCCGATGGGGAGTTGAGGTCTAATGCCCCATCTACAGCAGATTTGAGCTCTTTGATATCTTCTGATTGATTCCCAGGCGGGCTCAGATTCATCCTGCAATAAGCTTTCAGTCTTAGAAAGGGTGCATAAGCAAGTAAATGAGCTATATATGCATCAAAAGAAATTCAACTAGGTTTTGAACAATTCAATGCAGAGAAACTCTTTGGATGTGAAAAGTTTACCTTGCAGTAACAATCAGATTATCACGAGGAAAACAATTCACGTATTAGACTGAAATTTACCCCGTGGTAATATTTAAGGAAATATGGTAGTGGCAATGTACTTGCCAATGCTCCTGATGACATCATTATAAAAAGAATTCTATAGATGTAATACAAGCATCACGCTCAGATTTTCTAGTATTTTACAAGGATAGAATGCTAGAACTAGTTTGAAAACTATATAAAGATCAGTACCTTCACCGTGGTTGGAGGGAATATGGCAAAGAGGATTACAGAATTTTCAGAGCTAGGTTCAACAAGCCTTTGTTCAAGGTTATACTAAGATAAGACAAAGGTAGAGATGGTAACGAACATGAATTCTCTTAAATACAAAAGGTTAAACAAGCACCTAGTTACTGCTCCTTAAGTAGATCTTCCAATAGTACTGAGCCTAATATCCTCTTCGGGGGTCAACCCCAACTTCAAACTGATTTGTCTAAAAGATCCTCTGCATTACTAGCATCAGCAATATTCCAGCCATAGGCAGGCCTCTAGAACTGGATCCAACTTACATATTGCTGAGTGTTGGAAATTGATAGAAATTCCTCTTATCTTCATTTGTTCCGATGGTTCCTACTCAAGCACCCTTAGAAATTTGAAATCCTCTAAGTATTAGAGTCACCGAGTAAGAAGACTCCTACAGCTCTAGCAGTTCATTCAAAAAACCTTTCATTGTCTGATACACTATAGGAAGCTATATTCATATAATCACTTCTTTCACTTTCCCTCTCCTGGAAGAACTGTCTGCCTCATGAAATTTTTATCCCAACTGCATTTAGCTCAAATGATTGAAGGGTGATACAGCATCAAGTTGTTTGCAAAGATCAACTCCACCCTCTTCCCAGGGACAGAAATAAGCTGCAATCCTAAGTCTTTTGGAACATTTGTGCCACTATTTATCGGCCTTGTCATGCATACCACCACATCTTTCATCTCAGCCCACAAGTTACACTTGCCTCAAAATTCTTGTACCTGAGATCTTCATGATCAGGGTAAGGGAACCACCTTCTCTTGCAGCAGTTCAACAAGACCCTGAAGCAAAAGGAAATAACTTTATCCAAGGCAAAACTATTGCCACATAATGTCTCTGCAAGTCAATGACTTACTGTTTCAAACCAAGCTAAGCAGCTAGCACATCCAGCAACAGAACAATACCAGCAAATTGGCAACATTTGAGGTCTAAATTGTCATTGAGTACAACCATTGCAGACATTGTTCTGCAGAAATATGAACACCTAAATATACTGAACAGGAAACAGAATTTGTGTAGCCAACTACAAATAGCAGGAAAAAAGGTACCTTTGAACTCAGGTGGATTGCTCAATCATAAAAGCTCTCAAGTAACTAATTCAGGGACATGAATACCCTCTCTAGTCACATTGTACATGGAGTCTCATATCATAAACAGTGGGTGCAGTGCTTGAAAGCAAGAAACTTCAAAAATCCTGTAACTGTATCAGCGCACTAAGTCAAACCATGTAAAACTTATATTTACTGGGTGTATTTTTTTTCTTATAGGTTTTTTACAGTGTACTTCATACTTCATGGGCTATACTTTGAATCCTCCACACCCAAGGTTGTCCCCATTGATGAAGAAAGGAAGGAAATAGGAACACAAACCTACTCATTTCCAGATGTTTTATTCATAACTTCTGTAATTTGTTGAATTTAAGGCAACACCATTATTGATCTTTTGCACTTTCTTCAAATAAAAAATAAATTACTCTATACAAAAAGAAATAAGCTCTTGAAAGAAAGAGAACGTGTTGTACAAAAAGAAATAAGCTCTTGAAAGAAGGAGAACAAGTGTAATAATCTCAATCATATTCTTCATATTCTTGACAGTACACACACAATTGCCGAAATAATATTTGAAAGTTTTCTTTTCCTCAATCCTGTTCCCCTTAAGGAAGACACATAGCCCGTATTTCTGGTCCAACATCATGGCTCTGAAAGTGGACTCATCCTCTGTGCAGAAGAGTAGACATGATTTTCAAGCTCCTTGAGACTAGCAGCTGCCTCTTCTCCAATTCTAGCCAACATATGTTCTGTCTTCTCTTCCAACTGGTTGAACTCAGCTGTCCGCTGTTCCACATGGTCATTAAGAGATGCAAATCCTGAAAATATTGCAGTCTGCTTCAATTCAGATACCAATTTCAACAAGGAATCAGCAGCCTGAACCATCCTGGCTGCACGCACCTCCATCATGAAAGCTTCCTGCGTATTTCTAACTGGTAGATCATTTACTCGAGAAACATTGACAAGGGCAGTGAAGCTGTCGACAAGATTGGAAACATCAGTTTCAACTCTCTGTAGAAGAGCCTTCTGCTTCTGAGCTGCTGCTGCAGCAGCTGCTGCTGTTGGTCCACTTCCAATACCACCCCCACTCACTCCTCCTAGTCCTCCCTTATTCATTGGCGCAAACTTATCCCTGAATAGAGCAGGCAGACCTTTATACAGATAGACAAAATAATAAAGAGTCTTATACTCCAAAGGCACCCCTCATGTTTACGCTTTACCAATATAAAATCAAATTGTTCCATCGTCATCTGGAGGTCACAAATGTTAGAGAAACAGCCTCCCACCGATATAGGAATAAAACTGTATAAATCTGATCCTTCCTAATGCCTGCAATGCAGGAAGCCTCCTACATTGGCTCCTCGTTTCACCAATACAACTTCAATATGAAGAGAACTGAAGCAATAGAGTAAATTACCCAAACATTGTTTATATCCCCTTATGTTCACGTGCATTATCTAAAAAAGAAAGTGATACTTCCCTGCTGTTCCTTTCTCTTCTCTTCTCTCTATTCCCCTCGCTCCACTCCACTTACTAAGAAAATAATAAATTCAACTAATTTGAACCTTCACATTACGGTTCCTTGTTTGATGGTCAGGGGCTAAATTTTGAAGTGCAAAAAGTTAGAACCAAAAGCATATTCTCTCTTTCAAGGACAAGAATATAACCCAGCAGTCATTGGTCTACTGACACTTTATAATCATTTCTTTCTTTAGAAACAATTCATTTCAAAGCCTCCATTATCATCAACTTTTTTTTTTTAAATTTTGATTAGGAGGATGGGGAGGAGGGAGTTTGTGAGGATCAAAACTAGACAATAGAACCAAGCAAGTAGGTAACGACCACAGTGCTATCCAGATTCCCCGACCATATGAATGTTAGTATCATTATTATTTTATATAATTATTTTACTCACTATTAGACAATCAACACAGTAATAAAAAATACCAGGATTCTTGAACCAACAAACTTCCCCCCAAACAAATTTTCCTTCCACCCAAGACCCAACGAGGATGAAGCATGGTAGGTATCCAGAAGGTTGACCACTCTCTATCCTCAGCCCATGAAGCCATCAGCATCATACTATTTACATGCCAATTTAACTGTTCACATTCCTGCCCCACGGGAATATCCTAACTTACATGCCATTTTTTTTTTAAAAAAAAGTTTTGTTCTCATTTAACTAAGTTTTATTCTCCCCCTCCCACCCTATATAAATCCATTTCCATTCCAGATAGACGAACTGACCCCCAAAAGAAGTTGTTTAAAGCTGTAGAAATGGCGACCAGTTTTGAAACATCTGCAAATATGCAAGATTGACGCTGAAACTATATAAATGTAAAGAACATCCAATTGATAAAGAATGAAACGACATAGAAGCACTGCGATGAGTCAAATTGCAGATTCCTTGTTTTCAGATCAACAATTTAACCTACAAATTATAGACAAAATTCTAAAAAGAAAACCCATACTCTTCCGCATACGAGAAATGAAATTAAAGAGAAAAAGCGCAGAGAAATAACCTTATCGTAAGGTTCTACTTCGTACACTTCTTCCTTTCACAGACAGTGGAGCTTGTGGTAGACGGTACTCTGAAACCTAAAACGAAATCGGAGGTTGAGCGAACATTTTATGGTGTTCTCTCTCCCTCTTTCGGATCTCGGTGCAGGCATCTGGACTCGGCCCAATCCGGGTCGTCTGCCAAATGGAAATCCAGCCCAATGGATTTTATTATAGTGCTCCTAAATATTAAATTTTATTATTTTTAAATAGTTAAATTTTATATTTATAATAAATAAGATTAAAATTAAAAAAATATATTAAAATATTATTTTAATATCCATTATTTATCACTCATAAAATAATTTTAATTATTAAAATAATAAATGAGCCTAATGTTTATAATTGCCATAGCATAACCTAGCCTAACAATGTCAGAAATAATTCTTAATAAATGCTCCATTGGCTTACCAAAGATATTTATCAAATAAAAAATATTTTTCATATAAAATATTTTTATAAATTATTTTATAAATTATTTTTTTTATATGTGGCAAATATATAAAAAAAATCATGCACATCAAATACAAAAAAATAAAAAATATATATTTTTTTTTCAGTAAATTATCTTCCCAAAATGTAAGAGATCCAAAATTTCTAAACTAGTTTAAAAAATTGTAAATTTTTGGTTAAAATTATCTATGAGTTACTGTCAATTTTTTTAAAAAAATTATTCATAATTACCCTTTAAAAAAGTATTCCTAAAATACTTTATTAAAAAAAAAGACTAAACAAATTTTATATAAATCAAATTTTCTACTTCATATTTTACAAATGTAATTTCAAAATTGTTAAAATTAATTTTCTAGCAAAATTTTCAAAACCTTTTCAAATAATAAAGACAGATCTAATATGAGAAAATCAGATTACAATTTAAGTAATATAAATATATTAAATATTAGTTAATTTATTCCAAACTCGTGACCCATTTTAAAAAAATTTTAAATTTTTTTCCAACAACAGAATTGATTTTATTATGATCTTTTAGTAAATTCAGTTTTATTCATGTTAAATCTTTAAATACTATTAAAAATTTAATGTACACTCCACTGATGGAACACCGAAGGTTCTTAGAATGGAATGAGTGTTAAAAAGAGGATTTTAGAAGTTTATGAATAGAAAAATACGAGACGAATCGCTCTCATACAAATATAAAGTTTTCTCTATCAAGAAATTACTTCATTTGCCTAAGCACATGTTGGTCAACACTTTCTAACATAAGGCGGCGTGGCGGCTAGTACAAATATACTAAGATATTTATATTATGGAGAAAAAAAATTTAAAATAACTAAGATTTGAAATTTACGAGCCAGTGTGCATGCGTAGCATGCGCATGCATCAGGTATGAAGCAACAAACACTGTGGTGTGCGTTCATTTCTTTAGGCATATTTTAGGTATGCATGATATAAATTTTTCCTGTAATCCATGCAGGAGCGGTTTTCATGTGTATCTCAGACATATACATTGTAATCTTTGCTATAATCAGCGCTCAAGTGGTTCTCATGCGTCATCAAACGTGCACAGCGCAAATCTTCGCTATAGTCAATGCTAATGTGGTCTTCATATGTGGATTAGGCAATCTTTGAACCAGATATAAAAATTATCAGTTATAAAATTCCTAACAAATATGAATACTTTTTCAATTAGACAATATTCATATTGTCTAATGGTAACAAATATACTTTAGCAAACATCTCATAATTGGGAAAATTGCAACAAATATACTTATTGCATTGGAAAAACATCTCGAAATTTTAGTTATACCAAAATACTGTCAATTTTCCCAAATGGTCATACAGTTAGAATAGTAATCATAACCATACTGTTTCAAAACATTACTTATTGCATTGTCCAGCTACTACATTTAATATTGATACTTATTATCTAATACGATCATAACTGATATCTATGTTGATATTTTTATCCATAATCAGCATGTATTATCTGCATGCAAGAAAGTAGCAGTAAAAACACATTAATATATAATGCATCTTGCGTAATCTGTATCCAAGTTATTAGGTTTATTTGATTGAGGTGACAATATTAATATTGATACACTATTTTTATTTTGACTATAGATAAAGATATCAATATTGATGTTAATTGTGGCTATATTAATATAGGCTACATT
>JAOVVI020008913.1:0-12643 GCA_028571085.2 Nepenthes alata
GCGCTTGTCGAGCATGCCTCGAGCTCTGACTTCTCTGAAATTGGTGCTTAAGCGCGGGTTGAGCGTGCCTTGAGTTTCAATTACTTTAGAATTGACGCTCGAGTGTGGGTCAAGTGGAGGGCAAGCATGACGATTCTTTGAGCAAGAATCTGATATAGATCTTCTAAACATCAAGAAAGACACCAACGAATGACCAGATACTGTGACGGACCGGACACATTCCACCACATGCAGCTGCCCGTCGACCAAAACTGATCATACACTTCGGTTAAAAAGGGTGGACTTAATTTTTTTTCTTTTCTTTTATAGGAATAAACCTTTCGTTGTACACAGGATCGCTTAAGGTCGAACTCCTTGAATTGGCATCCAAAATTATAGGTTCTTACATGAATGGCCAATCGAAGAGGTCGATCGGACATGAAGGTTCCGAAACAAACTGAGATGCCACTAGGAATCATAATTTACTCAAATCATAACATCATACGGAAGCATACTAATATTCATAAATTTTTTAACAACAAAGGTCATTTTACAAATCTGACCCAAAATATTAAAAGAGAAAACATGAATTTTTACTTTACTGCTTAATATTCCAGCCAGCTATCATGCATATATAATCTCTTCAGACTTCACTCTTTTTCGTCAGGCATAAACTCGTCATCATCGTCATCTGAAAAATAATAAGAATGAGCTACAAGGCCTAGCAAGGTACTCTCATGCAAAAATCATGCATAGTCATAAACCGTGACGAATAGGCATAATGTAATAGAGGCATATATACGTGCAGTTTCATAACCGCGGCCAGAGTCGATGCAAACAGATTTCAAAGTCATTTTCATGCAATTTGACTACCAAAAACATGCTTCTCTTTCCAAATTTGTTTCCGTAAAAAATCGGCTACATTTAAGGTCTGCAACTACTTGACCATCGGCTACATTTAAGGCCTGCAGCTACTCGGCCATCTGCATCGAATAACGCTACATTTAAGGTCTGTAGTCAAGACCCAAATCAAATGGCTACATTTAAGGCCTGCAGCTACTCGGCCATCTACATCTCAATAACGGCTACATTTAAGGTCTGCAGCTACTCGACCATCAAATTATTTAGTTTCGTACATCACAGTGCAAATGCCAGTTTCAAACTACGATACAATGTCGATTTCGAAACACACTTTAGGGCCGGTTCACTTTCTTGGCACACATTACCGGTTTCAAATATGCATTCTTAAGATCGATTTCAATCTTCATGCTCATGGGAGGTTGATCTCATTTTCATTATGCAAGGGTGGCCGGTTTCATTTTCTTACAAAGGGAAGGCCGATTTCAATTTTATGCTCAAGGTGGCCGGTTTGGATTTCATACTCCAAGGTGGCCGGTTTGGATTTTATACTCAAAGGTGGCAGGTTTCATGTTTCTGATTTCAGCATGCAAGTCGGTTTCGATTTCAAACATTGCAAAGGCCGGTTTCCGATTTCAAACATGCAAGGGCTGGTTTTCGATTTCAACATGCAAGCCGGTTCTGATTTTAAACATGTGAAGGCCGGTTTCCGTTTTCAAACATGCAAGGGCTGGTTTGGATTTCATGGCATAATTGCCGGTTTCAATTTCAACAAAGGGAGGGCCGATTTCAATTTTCATGCTCAAGGTGGCCGGTTTGGATTTCATACTCCAAGGGTGGCCGGTTTGGAATTTTATACTTAGCTCGAGCGCGCGGCGGGTGTACAGAGGGTTTTCAGAAAAACTCTACGTACGCTCGAGCGGGTATCGAGCGCCAGGCGAGCCGGATACATTCTGGATTTTCGGCT
The DNA here is from genome assembly GCA_028571085.2 of Nepenthes alata. NCBI lineage: Eukaryota > Viridiplantae > Streptophyta > Magnoliopsida > Caryophyllales > Nepenthaceae > Nepenthes > Nepenthes alata. The sequence goes on from JAOVVI020008913.1 coordinate 1,805, forward strand.
CGAGCGGGTATCGAGCGCCAGGCAAGCCGGGTACATTCTGGATTTTCGGCTCAAGCAGGTATCGAGCACCAGACGAGCGCGGGGGCTTCGGACGGTTCGAGCGTCTAGAGGGCGGAACGGACATAACGGACTTTACACCGACAACCCACAACCTGATATTGATACAATACTGCCAATTAGACAAATGTCTCTAATACAACTAAATCTGATCAAGTTTCAAGCAGTGGTGTCATATCTTCTGGTTCAGCCAATGTTCATTGATTGGATAAAAGTGACATAGTAGAAGGGTCCTTCACTTGTGTTGATCCATGGAGATTTGGATAGTGAGGGATAAGAAAGTTTTCACCCTAGAGATGATGGCGTTTTATACTATTAAGATTGACTATGCGTTCCTGGTGACAGGAACTTTAGAGGGAGATTCTTGATGAGCTGCACCTTTCCAGATATACAATTAATCTGAGAAGTACCACAATCTACCAAGGTTTGAAGAAAATTGTTTTTTAGAACGGATTGAAAAAGGATGTCATGGACTAGTTGGTAAGCTATAGTCTATATAAGGTAAGTATTCCAAATTATAATTTTTAGTAATGGTTAATTAAGTTTGTAAAAATATTGAGATCAAATCAGGTTTTAAGTTAAAGTCAATTTTCTAACCAAACAACATCAAATTGAGTAACGCTGGCCAACACTCGATACATGCATATATACATTTTAGACAATAAAGACGTGCCTAAAAGATATCTTTGGGGCACTTATACATAATTTAGACAAATTAATCACACTTAATATGCACATTGAGAATGCACATTCATATTTGGTGCAAAATATAGGTGCATAATACACATCTAATAGATGCTCGTGTGCTGTATAATTTTTATCTTGGTGCCTAACTCACGCTTGACAGGCGCACATTTGCCAGTATTCTGTAAAAGGCCACCTTTTGGCCAATTTCAGTTAGTTTTGTTGTGATTTCATAACAAAGAGTGAGAAAGAGAAGAGAGGAACAAAGTGGGAAGAAGAGGGGGAAGGCAAGAAAAGAAGGATCCAAGTAAATTTTAAGAAACATTGAAAAATTTTAAATATAAGGTAAGTGCATCTAAATCATCTTTATCTTATTGCTATATTTTTTTAATCTCTATGGGTATTTATTATTACAAATGATCATGTGTATGATATTTTTATAGTTAAAGATTTTATATATTACATTCGATGTTATTATACTTTCATATTATGAAACTCTTATAAAATACATTCCTTCAATTTATGCACATTATATTTTAATATTAAATTTCTATAATATTATTCTTATATATCTTACATTTTTAATTATATATTTATACAATCTTGAATAACTATAAAAGTATGCATGCATGTTTTTATACTTGAGAAATTTATACAAGTTATGTTTAATTCCTGAATTTTAAGCTTAAATGGTCTGCATGTTTGTAACTGAAATGAATTGATGAAAATACCTTAACTATATTGATTTTCTTACATGAATAGTTTCTATAAATTATTAAATCATATATGCTCTTAAAATGCAAGGTAAAAACCCTGTATGAATCTGATTTCACTACATGACTTGTATTTGAAGAAATAATGAAGAAAATTTTATATAAATTTGATGATAAAAATATTCTCTCCATTATATGAAAATGTAAAGAATATATTAATATTTGAGTAAAATTTTCTATTTAATTATGTATGGACTATTGTAAAAAATTAACAAAATATATTATGACATGTCATAATATATTATAATAAAAATTAATATTTAAACTTGACTTCCGTGAGTCAAAAAGTGGTATTCGATCATGTATATATGATTATATGTATGAGGCATCTTACGTGTCTTGAATAATAACATATGACTTTTGATTATATAAAAGTATATATAACCCAAGCTTTAATATTTGATCCTTTGTTAGTGAGACCAATAATGACCCACGTAACATAAGTTTTAGCATGTCGTAAGCATAATTTAGATGTCTCATAATTCAAAGAAGAAAATTAATTACCAGCTTCAAACTATTATGCTATTATTTTCTAATTCATTCATATCATATTTTGATATGTTTTTAATATATATATATGTTTAATTATAAAAATTATGACTTATTGAGTAATTAACTCACTCTTACTTTAATGTTTACTAATATTTCATATTAGATGGTTTGGGACAATACTTATAGGTGATTAGATCGAATAGATGGCTATTTGAAAATAGTTTTAAGATTTCAAATAGTCTTGTAATATGCAAATCAATACAATAGTTTTAAGCTATTAATTTTTGTTCCAATTGTTATATTATAAATTTTGTTCTAATTTGTTAGTTGATTTTGATTTATTTTATAAATTCATTTGAATTATGATAGTTGCTTACTTTGATTTTCAATATACATACTCCACCTCACATATAGTTGTGGCCATGTATGGTCGATATTCAGGGCTATTTTTAAATGGACATTTTTAGATCCTATGATTTGGCATATCTTCATGTGAAGGCTTTTTGTTGGATTGTGATGTTTTTTGGTTTCGTCCTATCAAAAATTTTCATTTTGGTCAATGAGTTAAGTAGAGAAATTTTCTATTAATAAAAGGACATAATTTGCTCTAAGTCAATCGAGGATTATTCTAGTAATAATCATATTTCAGGGTTTGGGACGTGACCATTTAAGCCCATTACAAACACATCATGATAAAATTCAATTTTGGACTTCTGAAGATGGCACATGGTCATAACATTGTCTGATTGGTCATCTACTAATTGAGAATTTTAGCTCACCTTTTTCTATCAAAGTTAACTTTTTATTAGACCATCTTGCTAGGTTATATATTAATGAGATCATGCGGCTGCATAGGATACTAATTATTATTATGCCTGATAGAGATCCATTGTTCATCTTGTGCTTTTAACAGAATCAACATCAGGAGCTAGAGACAAAGTCGAGATTCAGCATAGTTTGTAACCCATAGTGGACAGACATGCTGAGAGAACCATAAAGACCTTATAGGATATATCGTGGCTATCTGTAATCGATCTTAGCGATAGATGGGATTTACATCTACCGCTGTCGGAATTTGCATACAATAGTAGTTATCATGCGAGTATCAGCATGGCTCCTTTCGCAACACTTTGTAGGAAGAATTGTTGTTCATTAGTTAATTGGGAGGATGTTGGCGATCGGAAGATTATGGGACTAAACATCGTTCAAAAGACCACAAAAAAATCATCTTGATTCAATATTATCTTTAGGTGGCTCAAAGTAGATACAAGAGTTATACTGATCAATGACAATGAGAACTATGATTCAAGATTGGTAATGTAGTATTCCTAAAGGTTTCTCCGTAGAAGAGTGTGACTCACTTTGAAGTGACAGGAAGTTTTGACCATGTTTTATAGGATCTTTTGAGATCCTAGTGTGCATTGGGGTGATAGTTTATAGATTATAGATTGGAGTTCCTACCAACTTTGTTAGCAGTTCATTATGTTTTCCATACTTTCATGTTGAGGAAGTATGTGCATAAGGTTTAACTTTACAATTTATCCTAATTATAATTAATTAAATAAATATAATTAAAATTAATGTCAAAGAATTTAAAAAATTAGGTCTAAAAGTAACATTGGATCAGGTAATCAAAATACATTCTAAGCCTTCTTTCTCTTACTGCTATTTCTTTCTCATTTTTTGAGTATTTCTTATTTTAAATATTCATATATGATATAATTTCATAACTAATATATTATTGTTTAACATGCAAGTAAAATACCTGTCATTGTATTGCAAAAATAAATGAAATTTATGTCTAACTTCATATATATTGTATAAGTTAACTGATTGCAGTAGTTTTTACTTCATGCATGTCCTGAAAACCTGATACGCAATATCCTAAGTTTTTTATTTAATTTAATTGAATTTATTTATTATTTTAAAATTCTTTAGCATAATAAAAATTAATTAAATATTATAAAATTTTAAAGGATATTTAGATTAGTTGGGCAGCACCCGAAGTGTACCCGTGCGGTCGTCCAAATATCGATTTAAATTTTAGAATTTTAAAAAAAGAAATAATAATAATAACAACAATAATAATAATAATAATAATAATAATATGAGGAGAACGGCGAGTAGTTGAGGCTTCGGGTAGAGAGAGAGAGAGAGGGAGCGAGAAGAGAGAGAAACGGGCAAATGAGGCTCTCTGGGTTCGATTCTCACTTCCAACTAGTTGGAGAAATCGTAGATCAAGTTGAGGCAAGTGCATCCATAGTATCTTCTTCCATTCTTTTTTATTTTCATTAAATCCCTTTGGTATATTATTTTCTCGATATTCGACCCATACATGTATTTTTAATACCCATGGCTTGATTATACATATTTATGAATTTCATATTCAAATTTATAGAAATTGGCCGGTTTTCATATCAAAACCCTAATCCTGGGTTCGACCCTTTTTTCCCACAAATGTTTGAGTCTTTGCTTAAATTGGAGTTAGAATATCATTACCAATATCCTATGTAAGTTACTTTATCGATTGTGTATCCAATTTAGTAGTTTTAGGTGTATTTTTTCTTCAGTAAAACCCTAGACCTGCACCCAGCTCCCGTAAGCCCCGGTATCCCTTCCAATTCGAACTCTATGCATATATTGTTTTTAATTATTTGTTACCCATACCCTAATTGTGTATATGCATCGGTTGGGCATTTGATTTCCCAAGAATCAACCCGTTCGGCACATTCGGAGGCTCTAAATTGGACATAACACTGTTCATCCAAGATAAATATTAAATTTGCATAATTTCACCTTATTTAATTGTTATGTAAGCTATGTTTAATTACACGTGTTTAATTATAAGCTTTGAAAGAAAATGTTTGTTTTTCATTGTGAAGAAAAATGGTCCGGAACCCTTTAAAGTGGTTATTATCTCTTGGTGGTAAAATTTTCTAATTTTTCCTATGCTTAATGGTATCCATGCATCCAAATTGAATCGTGAAAAGTCTTTAATTCAAATGAAAGATAAAAATTATACAAGTATTCAGAGGAAAATCTACAGTTGAATATGTGATCGAATTGATATTTCGGATGGAGATATTGCGAATAAAATTATGGTTGACTTTTCTTCAAATGAATAAGAAATCATGAAACCTCGATCATGGATTTATGTTGGAGGGTAGTATCCCCTGGCTTGCCACTGACATTATAGTGAAAACTCAATGATAACTTTGGCCGCGTATCCTAGCTGCATATTGGAGCGGATGATATCCTTGGCAAGCTTTAAAATACTACTGTGGAAGAACGATGACTATATCTTGACTGCGAGAGGTTAGAGTAGCGTTTTATTGGCCATATATACTAGGTGATAGGTATACCGCTATGCCACGTGGTGTTCGGCTTGTCTATAGGCACTATATGTGATGGCCCCTCCTCTGGGTCGATAATAAGAGCTTACAACCTTAGATCATGTGGAGTATTATGATCCTTTTTTCATTCTCCCACATCGTTAGTAAGTGCAGTTTACTGCCTCTAGTCCGCAAAGATAAAAACTTTATGCCTAAAATGAAACCCCAAGAAAAGAAAGATAAAGTATGAAAAGTTACTCATACGTCGAAAATACATTTGCTCACGTCTCATGTTATGCATCTTTTATCATGCTCCCATCTCCTTCCCTGTTCCCTTTGTTTATATTGTACATTATCTTTATTTATATTACACTTATTGAGTTGTTAACTCATCCTTACTTCTCCTTATCTCTAGATTAGCATAGGTCTGTTAAACCCAATGGGACAGTGTAGAGATTTGAAATGGTCTACGCTTAAATTTGAAATATCATGTCAAAAACTCATAATTTATAGTTTATTTATGTCATGGAAAATTATATATATATATGTATATTTATATTTCAGTTGAGAATCTTAATGTATATTATTCATATAACTGATGATTAGATAGTTTAGCTTATGATGTTATTTGGATTTATTATACCTCCGCAGGTTATTGTCGCTTGTAACAGGTACCTAGTGGCATCCCTCTTTGGCCAATATTGTATTTAGATACACAGTGTTGAAGCCACAAGTTATATGCGACAATTAGATACTATGTGGTTTTGTGTGTTATTGTTGTTGATGTCAGTTGTTTGGATTATTTGGTTGTATTTCGTATTGTATAGAAGATTGTAAAGGTTATTGTATTAACTCGACGGCCGTATTACAGAGAAAATTTTATCAGATTTTTAGCAGAAAATACGATACATCACAGTTGGTATTAGAGAAAAAAGAGATGTCTTAGGTTTGATTTAAATCGTATGCAAAAGTTTAGAATAGATTAAGATTGATCAAATAAGTGGATATAGGCATAGGACAAATTATGTTAGATTGGATTGTTCTAGTTATCCTGGTTAGCTAGTTTAGGCTTGAACTAAGTTAAAATTAGATGACGATTTTGGTTACCTGGCTGATGCGTCCTAGTTAGTGTCCTAAAAGTGGCCTAATCTGTGTTGCTTCTATTACATAAGGGTATTAGTATTGCCTCTTAAATGATAGTTTACCCACAGTAGTGGTCGACTGTGAAGACGAGAGGAGCTGTAGGGAGGCACCTTGAGGTTTAAATTTGATTGGTGCTGATTTTATGCTTGAATTAATCGGTATTAATTCGAGACCTAGGTTAATTGATTTTGGTTTGAGATTAATGTTTGATCGGCTCTAGGTTGACGTCCTTAGGTTGGTAATTTTCTAAGAATGAATGCTTGATCGATGTATCAAGTATGATAGATAAGATGGTATTGATGACATGAGGTCAGTATAATTTAGAGTCAACTCGGGTATAACGAATTCTAGGATGTTAATTTATAATCTAATTGGAGATGCTTAAGTGCCTAAACTTTTGGGTGACTCAGATCCTATAAAGGATGGCATATGGGTCCTTAGAATTAAGATGATATTTTCTGTCATCCAATGTTTGGAAGAAAAAAAAGGTAATGTTACCCCATATAAGATAAGAGGTGAAGTCGACCTCGGACGGTTGACGTGAAAAGAATCATAGGCCTTGAGGATAAAGATATATCGTAGGCTTGTTCGTGGAGGCTCTATGGATGAGTATCTTGTTCCGATGGGAATTTTGAGAGCATATTTCAATTATGGATAGTTTGGCTACACGATTAGGGATTGCTTTTATCCTACGGGTTAGACAATTAAGGAGCCTAGTTCCTTGGATCGAGGCTTCATGGTGATGGCACAAAGTGTAGAAGTATCGTCTATCATGGTGGGAGATAAGGTTTTCGGATCTTGATCTTTCGGTGTATGTGTTACTTTGGGATCCAGAATCTATGTTTTATTGGTATTTCCTAAACTTATTCATTTATCTGATAATTGTAGACCTTATACTAGTTGTACCAAGGTCTACAACATTTTCTTGGGACTGTAAATATGGTTGGTTTGGGTGAACTGATTGCCTTATGGCGCTAAGGCTCGATATGATATTGTGGATATCTTGATTGGTGAGTTGCCATGTTAGCTCGAATTGTGGTGGTAGGATATGATACTTGCCATCCAATTGTGAAATTTTGAATATGAAGTATAATTGATGGAGTGGCAACAAATTAGTGTCATTTTGCCTTCAAGTCACCTAAGGAACATATCAAGTTTAGTTAGCATGTAAGATCACACTTGGGCGTCGTTTTGTGGTCACTACGGAGATTGGGCTATATAAGCATTTGAGGATAGTTCTTGGAGGGTAGGATTAGCTGAATTATCTCTTGATCATTAAATTGATGGTCGCTGTAGAGTTGTGCTAGGATTAGCACCAAATTTTGAGAACCCTATATTGAACCAATGAGGCATCGACTCAGTATTTTGCCATGAGGTGATTCAGTGCTTTTGGGATGGCCTCATTGATAAATTCTTAGAATCAATAGGGTGTGAGAAACCTATTTGAGGATCGTATCATGGATTGCGAAAGATGGTTAGCCGTGTTCTCAATTATGAAAGGGATGTAAGTTTGATTAAGGAGAAGTGATATGATGAGCATGCTGTTCCTTTGATAGCATGAATGTGATTCCTTAGAGAGTTTGGAGCGATGGATAATTTAGGAAAGATTGATTGATGTCGTGAAGGTGTGTGGTTCTCTTGGGTCTAGCCAAAATCGTAAGAGAGATCCGATAAGTATTTCTCGAGGATTGTAGCACCGTGAGGCATTTGGTTCGGAGTCGACCAGTATCTGTTGAAATGGGTCATGCGATAGTAGTCTTTGAGGGATTAAGAATTTGTTGTCGACCTTATTGTTTGGGTTAAACCCTGATGGCTCTAGTAGGTTACAGTAAAATGCAATCCTTTCGAGAAAGCTCTAGGATTGTATTTTTTGTGACTTGTATGGTTGGTTGCCCTTGGTTAAAAAAGTTAAAAGTCCATGATCAGAATTACCTCACATATAATTTGGGCTTAGCCATTTAAGTCATTGCTTTGAGGATTTATAAGTGTTGCTTTTAGGGTTGCTATTGTCTAATGATTCTAATAGACTAAGAGGTTGTCTCGCAGGAAGAGATGGTCATTTAGCAGTATTAGCGAGTAGATTTGCTTGAGGATAGTAATTGTGAGTTTCGGTGTTAGTTATGAAGGGTCAATCAAGTGGTAGCATAGATCAGCGAGGTTTTTAAGGGTTATACTTATGAGGTGCATTATCAGTCGAGAAGAATATTATTGCCGATAATTGGATATTGTGAAATTAGCAAACTAGAATAGTCCATTCATCATGAATTTTAGTGATACAACCAGAATGCATAGGTTGACTCATTGGTATGCCAACAAAATGATGAGTTTGATGAGTATTCAAGTTCAAGATTTTTGGGTGACTGCTTTAATTGCATTGCCTAAGTTGATTGTAATCTAAAGATTTTAAACTTTGCCTTAATCGTGTCGATATCCTTAGGATTTTTCTTAGGTTTGTAGCTATAAAGAAAGCCTAGGTGTCTTATATGAATCAGTAGACATGAGTTGTAAGAGGATTCTTAGTATCCTAATAAATGATTTATCAGAGTAGCGCAATAGAAGCATGTGGGCCCTTGGCACAGAAATTCCGGATGGGGTTAAGGTTTTAATGGAAGATTATTCTCGAGACATAGGAGGTATCAAACTGAGAGCCTGTGGGTTCATTTGAGATTTTGTATTAAATCGAAGAGGTAGCCAATAATTAGACCTACCTTTAAATTTATATAGATTATCATAATGTCTCATGTATACCAATAATTGAAGAAGTAGGTTTATGATAAGGTTTAACCTTTGTGGGAGGTTAGGGATTCGTTTTATAGCGATGTTTCAATCTCGATTTTAGATAAAAGGCATTAGACGTTGAGGATCAGGATGATTCGAATGATTAAGGTTTACTAGAAATAATCGTCTATCTAAGAAAGTGATTTGGGAGTTCGAATGTGAAATTTGGAAGGGCTATCTCCCTATGGTTAAGTTATGATATTTGTTAAATTTCGAAGACGAAATTTTTATAAATGTGGGAGAATGTAATATTTTGAATGTTTTTATTCGATTTAATTTGGTTTATTTATTATTTTAAAAATTTTGGGTGTATAAAAATTAATTAAATATTATAAAATTCTGAAGAATAGTTGTATTAGTTGGGCAAACACTCGAAGTGTTCCCGTGCGGTCGTCCAAATATCGAATTAAATTTTAGAATTTAAAAAAAAGGAATTAATATATAATAATAATAATAATAATAATAATAATAATAATAATAACAATGATAATAATAATAATATGAAGAGGAGAACGGGGAGCAGCAGAGGCTTCTGGTAGAGAGAGAGGGGAGAGAAGAGAGAGAAATGGGTAAACAGAGTTTTTTGGGTTCGATTCCGACTTCAAGCTAGTTGGAGAAATCGTTGATCGGGCTAACGCAAGTGCATCCATAGCCTTTTTTTTATTCTTTTTTTATTTTCATTCGATCTCCTTTGGGTATTATTGTCTCGATACCTGACCCATTTATATATTTGTAATACCTATGGCTTGATTATGCATGTATATGAATTTCATGTCCAAATTTGTAGAAATTGACTGGCTTTCTTATCAAAACCTTAATCCCGCATCCGACCCCTTTTTGCCCACGAATTTTGGGGCTTTGGCATAAATTGGAACTATAATATTATTACTCATATCTTATATAAGTTAATTTATCGATTAGGCAGTCAATTTGATAGTTTTAGATGTATTTTCACTTCAGTGAAACCCTAGAACGCACCCAGCTCCCGTAAGCCCTCGTATACCTTCTAATTCGAACCCTATGCATAAATTGTCCTTAATTATGTGTTACCCATGCCCAAATTGTGTATAAAAATCGGTTGGATGTTTAATTTTTCAAAAATCGACCGGTTCGGTGCATTCATAGGCTGTAAATTGGCCCTGACACTGTTCATCCGAGATAAATATTAAATTGGCATAATTTCACCCTATTTAATTATTATGTAAGCTATATTAAATTGCATGTGTTTAATTGTAAGATTTGGAAGAAAATATTTGCATTCTATTGTGAAGGAAAATGGTCCAAAGCCCTCTAAAATGGTAATTGTCTCTTGGTGGTAAGAATTTTTAATTTTTCCTATGCTTAATGGTTTCCATGGATCCAAATTGAATCATCAAAGACTTTAATCTGAAGGAAAGATAAAAATCGTATAAGTATTCAGAGAAAATTTCACAATTGAATATATGTTCTAGTTGATCTCCCGGACGGAGATGTTACGAATAAAATTATGATGGACCTTCCCTTAAATGAATAAGAAATCATAAAATCTGGACCATGGATTTATGTTGGAGGATAATATCCTTTGACATGCTATTGACATT
>JAOVVI020008914.1:0-13913 GCA_028571085.2 Nepenthes alata
ATGTATTTTATATGATAAAAAAATATATTATATTAAATAATAATTAAGAATAATACATATATATTAGGAAAAATAATATCTTTTTTCTTAAATAAGGATAAAAAAGTCATTATGATAAATTATCATCTTATTTCTCATAATATTTTATAAATCAAATATTAAAATACTAATTTTTAATTTGTTCTATTCCAACAATCAAATATAAAAATAATAATTTTTAACTTTCTTCTCATTCTATTCTATTCTATTCTCTCAAAATAACTATTCTATTTTCACCTTATTCTATTCCAATAATTAAACGTGTCGTTACGTGTGACAATGGGAATATATGTGCCCAATTTGCCCACACGTATGACAGATAAACACAAACTTAAAAAAATTATTGGGATTTTTGGACTTATATCAAAAGTAAGTATTAGACCCAATTGATTTAGAGGTTCTAATAAGTTTATTCATAGTCTTTTTTATTATTTGGTTTGGGTAAGAAGTTTAACTAATTCGATTCTCCATATTTTTAGGCATAGATTTAGAAGGCTTTGAGGTACCAATATTTTTTTTAGAGGGTTTTTGTGGTGAGAACAAAAATTGGTTTAGAATATTCATTGTTTTTAGAAACATTCTCACATAACCTAAGCCCTCTTTATTTTCTGCAAACTTTTTTAATCCTAACATATGATCAAATTTTTGAATTATGCTTGAGAATTTTTTATTATCATTCTTGACATTTTCGAGGTCCAATTCTAATGATTTGATTTTAGTAATAAAAGACCCATTTAACATCTCCAATTTATGATATTCAACAGTAAATTATTTCAATTTTCTTGTGAGTTTTACCTTAGCCTTTTTAGATTCATTTAATTTGTTATTTAGGGATTTATTAGTTTTCTTTACTTTTAGGTATTTTCTAAACAGTTTGTCATAAGTTTCTTAAAGACCATCAAATTTATTATCGGATTTCTCACGAGAAGAATCCAATTGTTCTGATTATGCACTTGTGATTTCATCACCACTAATAATAGAAGTCTTAAATGCCATATAATTTAATTCTTCCTCTTTAAATGATTTTTTATCAAAGTTTTCATCATTTTTGTCATCTAAGAGGAACACATGTAAGGCTTTTCTTCTTTGACATATAAAATTAGGGCACCCGGTTTGAATATTAGTGAATCCATAGCATTCATGGCATTGGATTCTTTGATATTTTTTTATTTTTTATATCTTTATTCTTCTTTTTATCTTTCTTGATCAAGTTATGTGATAAATCTATTTCCTTGAAGGTTCGTTTGTTATTGTTTTTAAGAATTTTTTAAACTTTTTAACAAATAAGGCAAAATTCTCATTGCTGCACAACTCTTGTCAGAGTTTTGATCTCTCTCTACCTTTACAGTTTTTCAAGCAATTGATTTATTCTATTTCGATTGAGGGAGAGTGTGTTTATACGTTGGTAGAGAACCAACCAATTCGTCTATTTTTAATTTATTGAAGTCTTTACTTTCCTCAATAGTAGTGACCTTTGGTCTAAACGTTCAAATAGAGATCATAAGACTTTTTGGATGATTCTATTCTTAGAAATACATTCTCCTAAATTAAATATATAATTAACAATGTCATTTAATTTAGTATAAAATTTATCAAATGTCTCGTTATCTTCATCTAAATTTTCTCAAACTTAGTGGTGAGCATTTGTAATTAAGAGTTTTTAACCAATTTAGTTTGTTCGTGGGTAATCTCGAGGATGTTCTACGCCTCTTTCGAGGTCTTACATATGGAGATACACTTAAATTCTTTGGGGAATATGACCATAAAAATAGCATACAACCCCTTTCTATTCTAATTGCATATATCAAATTTTTCTTTTGTCCATAAAGATAAAACTTTCGGTTCATCATCCATGGTGCTTCTTAGTGGAATCCACCCAATTTGGGGGTTGTCCCACATGCATTCATCCATTGATTTAAGAAATGCTCTTATACAAACTTTTTAATACGCGTAGTTGTTTCCATCAAAATAGGAAGGAATGAACAATGATTAACGGATATACATCTAGATCGGGGTTGCAAATCGAGGTGTGGCTTAAATACCAAATGAAAGGAACTAAGTGTTCCGAATCACAAATAGTTTTGACTTCTTAATAAAATTATGGAAGCAGTAAAAATATAAATATCTGATACATGTAAAGAATATATAGATCTAGATAATATAACCAATAAAGAGCATATAGGATAGAGCAATAAGTATTAAAGACACAATTTTTAGTGGTGAAGAGAAACCTCGATAATCACGGCTATCGAGCAAAATCCTCCGAGTTTCAACAGTCAAGAAAGATATATATTATAAAAATTAGCTTACAGATCGGGTGGTACAAATGTGTTAACTTAACCTACTTACTCCCATCTTACGATTCCTACCAATGAACTTCTTAGATTTACTCATGGCTATGACATCGAACGCCTTCCGATTTTTAAATCAATCTTCCTTTATGAACCACCAAATCTTTGTACACCACTGGAGCCCAATTTCTATGCCACTGACGTCGCCAATGAAGATTTATAGGATGGACAAGGTGTAAAGAGTAAAGTTCAAAATAGTCAAAAAATTTTATCAAGGAAGCATGATTGTAGAAGTTAAGTTTTCTCAAGTTGAAAAATTACTAAGCATGAAAGAGTAAGTTTTGCATAGAAATGGCTGTCCAAATATCGAGCAAGAAGTCCTGGGTAAATGAAATAAGATGGCTATATATAGAGAGCCTCGAAAACTTAGGTAAAAAATATGACTGTTGGTGAAATATATGTCGTGGAGCTCGAGCGCGGATCAGGCACATGGCGGATGAGCTCAGGGTTTCATGGGATACATTTAGTGAGTTTGAGCGTTGATCGAGAGAATTTCGAGCACTATATCTACTGAATTCGGCGCTTGAGTGTGGGTTGGGTGAGTAGCGGGCGCAGGCTTATTAGAAACAAGGCTTGAGCATTGGTCATGTGAGCAATGGGTGCAGGTTTACTGGAAATTAGGCTCGAGCGCTAGTTGGGCGAGCATTAGGTGCAGGCTTACTGGAAACAGGATTCAAGCATTGGTCGTGCAAGCAGTGAGCATAAGCTTATGGAAAACGGGGCTCAAGCTCACTGTAGGAGCGCAGCAAGCAAAGTCTCTCAGGAAAGATGCTCGGGCACGGGTCAGGCGCTTCAATAAATAGCAAGCAATTTTTTGATGTAGATCTTCAGAATAATATAACATTCGTTGACTACAAACCAAACACGGTTATAAAATATGTTAATACATAAATAAACCCAATAAATTATAATCACAAAACCAATCATAACAACGACCAAAACTCCAATGTCCACTCCATAACTTTCTTTGTTAGGACCATTTGAGATAGGAGCAGTGGAACTTCCTGTAAGATTTGTCATGGAAGCTTTTGCCGATTGCTTCTCTTGTTTGCCCAAAAGGTAAGGGTGTAGAATTGGGAACCTTAGTAATCGAGGAATTCGTTGGAGGTGATAGGACAGAAGTTAGTTGGGCTGGAAGAGATACTGAGTGGATTGGAGGAGGATCAACATAATAGAGGAAAAATCTGGAATAGCGGCAGAACCATCAGGAGGTTGTGGTGCCTCCGCCTCTGTTGTGGGCTAGAGAATGCGAAGGAGGCGGTGGCAGGAAATTGGACGGAGAAGAGGGAGTAGGTGCTATGGTTTCAAGTGGAGGTAGGGAGGCTAGTGGAGGGAACCTCCGAAAGTTGGATGCGGTGAAGAAACTGGAGGGACAGGCAGCGGAGTAGTTGAAGGTGATGATGATGGGGCCATAGGTGGTGATGATAGGGGAGGTGGTGGACTGGCGGTTGGAGGTGATGACAGGGCGGGGGTGCTGGAAGATTAGAAGAATCTAGGGGAGGAGAAGATTGAGGTGGCAGAGATGATGAATTAGGCAGGGAAGGTGGTGGAGTGGTCGTAGAAGAAAGTGGGGCTTGAGATAAAGAACTCAGACTTGAAGCTATATTAAACTAAATTCTTCATTTATGGCAAAATATAATGATGCATATGGTGAATTTTGATTCGATCCAAATGATTTTACGAAAAGGTTTTATAGATCTTATGACTTGAATTTTTTATACACAATCCAAAATAATTGTATAAAGATAAGGTAATAATTCTTCAATTTATCATTTAATATTCAAATCATTAATACTCTAACCAAGCTAAAATTCTTTAAAAAAAAGTCAATGAGAGATAGAATTCTGAAGGATAAGCACTTACTTTAATAGACATTTTTCTTGTGAGGAAAAACATATTTTAGAGGACAAGTTCTAAACTAGAAATATTGAAAGTTTGAATAGGTTTTTTTTATCTTCACTTGAATATGCCCCCTAATGTGCTAAATGAAGCTTCTTATTTATTGAGGTTTTGAACATATTTCGGAGTAGCTTCCTTGAGAGTTCTTCACCATTCACCTCCTTAAGAGTTATGACCTATTTGTACCCCTCATCTACATATTATTATCTTTTTGTAAGATTAATAATATTTATATTAGGCAATGTTCTTCTACTGAATCAATCAATTCAGAATTAACCGCTATATTTATAAGTATAGATTTAATGGATCATGTGAAATATTTAAATTTTAGGTTTAACTCTCCAGACATATTTACTTTTACGATATGATTGATGTGACTTAATTAGTATGGTTAGCTTTTTTGACTAGATTCAATTGTATCTTAAATTTGCATGTGTTTCACTTATAGAAGAGTCGTATGGGCAAGATGTCCTTCTAACGCCTTTCCTCTTACAGAACATAGCTCACGAGCTACATCCTAATAGGACAATCTCCATTAGATGATACTTGACAAGATAGTTTCAAAGGATAGTTCCCATGTAGGACAACTCTCAATTGGATGGTTTCCATGCAGGTCGGCTCTCTGCAACACAGTTTCTATGTGCACTCAAACCACTATGATGATAGCGATTTTGGTATTTAGGTTCGGTTTTGCACTTCCATTGCTTGGCCTATCACTAGCCCTCATGCCTCGAAGGCCGAATTTTAGACTTCGAGGGTTTAAATATGGCCAAATCGGAAAACAAGTTTCCATTAGAGCTTTAACTTGCCTTTTTATTGAGTGATCTTAATATTATGATTCTCGGGATATACTTTATATTTTTTGGTTACTTAACATTTATTGCACTCTTTGACTTAAGTAGCCACATTGTACAGATGCATTGAGCCGAAAGACGTTTCTTCTCTGAATTTGATGCATTATATAGCTGGCTTCCGTGCCCAAATGACTTTCGTTGCCTGCACTCTTTGCCTATTTAAGGTAACTTGGATCCTCAATCTTTTCCATGCTTCTTCTTTTTAAGGAATTTAGATAATTAATCTTTTTAGAACTTAGCTTCTTTCTTAATATTTTATAGCCTCAGAGGAGCTTAAGCAATTAAGGCTACAAAGAGCTCTTATTGATATTTGGTGTTACTATGTCTTTGTCTCCCTTCTTGCCTGTCAATCACAGGGAAGGAGTTGAGAGTCACTTGAGTATACTGTTGTAGCTTTGGTATCTTCCATTTGATATCTTGGTTACGTCTTCTTGGGAAGAACTCGCGGAGGCTGAGTGCTTGTGACATCCGATTCAAAGAGTTGATATGTTAGCAATCATCTGAGCCTTGCATCTTCAAGTCAAACCTTATTAATGACTGAGAGGGGTCTTTGATGGCCTATCTCTTCTTGACGACAAAGCCGATAGAACTTTGAAATGGCTCAAGCACTCTAGTGCTGCTGCTTATCTAGACTTGTTTTCTAATACCGATTATAAATGTCTAGTAGCCTTTATAATATTTTTTGTAAGATATTGAATCTTGTTTATACCCAATCATTCTTATAGCTTGTTAGTGAACAAATTTGTTATACCGATTATGTGAATATAAATAAAAATCTTATTTTTATTTCTTTTTTTGCTTGTGTCACCATATCTTAACATAATTTTTGCCTTTTGCTTTTAAATTCTAAAATTAAAATGTTAAGCTAAGGGTTCAAGCTCCCTCAAGGACTAATCAAACAAGGGTGGCACAAACAGTTACACATTGCCTAAACAATTGCTCAAGGATTGTAATGATATGATTACCTCAAGCCATGCACTTTCCTAAGTAGGTGGATTAGGTGCACCTTTGATAAGTTAGTATACCATTACCTTGAGCCATGCGCTGTACTGGGCAGGTGGTTAGACACGCATTTGATAGATTTGATCTACGGCACTGACTCTTTCAATGATAGGTGTCAACTTGAGATGCTTTTGGTGTCAAAATGCAACTAGAGCATTCCAATTGTCACACACTCGGCTTTATATAAGACTGGCATGGCTCTTCCCTTTTTACCTATACATCTAATCAAATCCCAATGTGCTTTTCTTATTCAAGCCTTACTATTGTATCATGTACAACATTTGCAACATTCTGTCATCATTGTCTTCTAGGGATTTGGATTGCTTTTGCCCAAGATCTCTCATTTTTTTAGAGATTTTAGTTAGTGTTGTGCCTACCTAAAGAGAGCGTTTGGTTGAGTGAACCTAGTTTCATCATTGTGCATGAGCTTGCTTAAAAGGTAGAGTGAGTTTCCCTAT
This sequence comes from Nepenthes alata, assembly GCA_028571085.2. Lineage (NCBI taxonomy): Eukaryota > Viridiplantae > Streptophyta > Magnoliopsida > Caryophyllales > Nepenthaceae > Nepenthes > Nepenthes alata. Next base: position 6,604 of record JAOVVI020008914.1, read on the forward strand.
ACTTGTTGAGTTTGTCATCGTGAGGACTCTAGAACCACCATGACTCATTTGCAGCCTAATGGGTTAAAGTATCTAATTTCTCTATTTATTTTTGTTTTGACCACATGACAAACTGCTCATGCCCGATAGTATAAGTTTTTAAGTTTTCCATACCCATAATTGGGACTTTTTAATATCCCACTTCAGCTATTAGGGTAAAAACTTTGATTCGATTAAAAAAAATAAAAGGACTGATTATTTTTTGTGTGGGTTGAGAAAGGACGAACCCCCCTAATAATTGGGGCTAGGTGAATTGGTCTATATTGGCCTATTGTCTTCAAGGGGGCATTAATTGCATATTGGATTTCAAATTGAGCTAGTGATGAGGCACACCAGAGATCTTTTCATGGAAACAACTCTTGAAGGTGTTGATTGGTATGCTGGCGTGGATGGCAGATGGCCCCAATGTTTTGGTTCTTGCTTTGATCGCTCCTTCCTCTAGAAAGAAAAAGAGATTGATTTCGACTAAAGTCTATATACTAGAAGATTCTTTAAAGGGAGCATCTACTTAGGATTCACCCTTTACTTTTTTTAGGGATTCCTTGATTAGGGAAATCAATGTCATTTTCGAAGATATGGGAATGAAAAAACTGTTGGTTGTTTGTCATAGGTTCTCTTTTCACTAACCCTTCAGCTAGCCTCTTTTATCTTGCCATCTCCCACACCCCCTACTCGGCTTATGATTGTTTTTAAAAGAGATATCACATAAGTCGTAGTTATTTCCTTGGAATAGATAATGGCTCACCTTCTTATTGACCGGTAACATAGACAAGTAACATTGTCTATGTGTCCGGTGGCACCATACACGTATCCATAATAGCATGTGGGACACCTAATGTGATGGACTGATTCTACCCGGGACCTAGCAAGGATGCAGCCGCACTATATCCGTCAAAACTAAATACAGTCCTCAAAATTTAGCCTGTATGAGTATATATATATATATATATATATCACACAAACATACAAACAGGATCCAAAGTACCACAATAAAAATGCATGGCTCCAACGTTATATCTCCGGATAAAACATCAGAACATAGAGATGCCACTAAGTTCCTAAAATAAAACCATAATAACCTATGGAAGTATATAAAATTATTGATACACAATGAGAAATAAACTCATCTGAATATCATCAATATAAACAAAATACATCAATGCATATCCATCAAAAATATACACAAGTCCTCCATATATATGTATAAGACCACAAAATATAAGTCTACAAAATTATCTTCCAAATCCTCAGCCTAACCAACTGCAAATCTCTACTTCACATCAACGGGTACAAGCTCGTACTCATCTGAAGGCAAAAAAATAGTAAGGAATGATCCAAATGCTTAATAAAACACAATATAATCAAAGATAATAAGTAATATATTCAAAATAATTCAAGAGAATAGAATAAGAATATAATACAGATGCATAAATATGAAACATATCAATACATTTTCGGAATACATTTAACTTTTTACATTTTATATATGATTTCTTTAAATTCTAAAATATAGAGAAATTTATTCATATTTAGGGATCAAAGCTAGTAAGTCTTACCAACTAACGAAATAGTCGAATGAGAAAAGGAATGTGTATACTTTCATACATTCTAAGGCACTACCCACGCAATTTAAACACCTCGTAGTGAGCGGTATACCTTTAACCTGATATATGAAGTAATAAACTTATGCTACCAAAGCAACTTCTATGGCCTAATAATATTTCTCGGTCTACCACTAATATTTTAAGGCATGTCAGAAAATATTATCATCTGATATATAATTTTTTAAATTTAATTTCATGATTACTTATTCTTAAAGAAAAGTTCATACTTATTCTTAACACAAAATTCTCACTACCTGGAGAACAATTCATCAAATTTAACAAATTATGGTGTTTCCTTCTTATTATTTACATAATTTTCATATTTCTTAGGTATAGATATAGGTTGTCATTTTCTTGTGAATTTAACTCTTCATGTGATTTCAAATACATACACAAATTAATGTAAAGCTTGGAGAAAATTAGGAATATTTGCCACGTTAAGTCAAATGAAACTTAGTGACTTCCGGATAACTAATCCTTTCACAAAAGGTATCCAACATAATTTTTGAAATATAAAAAATAACATATATAAAATATATGTGAATAAACACCAAATAATTATAATAATTATGTTCATAAAGCTAGGATTCTAATTTTTTAAAACCAAATCATATATAAACTTCAAAATAATCTGACAAAATGGCAGGGTGCGGGGTTAGGATTTCTATGAAACAAAATACCTCACAAAATTTTCATATCAAACACAAAATCAACATATATATAAATTTCAGACATCTGTATTTTGAAATACATATATAAACAAGCATTGAACAAAAATGTCCGAAAGAAACGAAACAAAAAGAGTAATAGAAGAAAAAAAAACATATGGATGCATTTGTCTCGACCAGATTTATAACTTCTTCAACTTGCCCTAACTTGGAAATGGACTCAAAGACCTCGAAATCTTCTTCTCTCTCTTCTCCTCCACTCTCTTTCTCTCCTCTCTCTCTCGTCTAACGAAAAATGGCGAAAAGAAAATGATCGTGTGCTTAAATAGGCAGACTGGCGCTCGAGCGCCAATTGGGCGTGCATCAGACACGACAACACTAGAATGGGTACTTGAGCGCGCCGCCAGCGGGCATCAAGCAGACCTGCACTGAAACGACGCCTCCGGTTGGGCTCAAGTGGACATTGAGTGCCACCCTACTAGAATGTGCACCTCAGCACGCCGCCTCAGGCGCCCAACGTGCTTCCTCCCTCTTCAACCTAGTCTGCTACCGAAACTTAGTTTCCCACATACATTAGACCTAATTGTAATTATATTAATTTAATTATTCCTAATTACTATATTTTAAAAACCATAACCTATAATTCTTTCTTACTTATAAAATTTTATCCTTAAAATTTAACAAATCTTAAAGATTAAACAAACACACATACCTCAAAATAAATTTGGATATTTTTCCCGAATCTCATCTTCTCTTTCCACGTCATGCAGCAACCCGAGCCCGAGTCCCCGAATCCAATCCGAACCGTCCAAGAAAAAATTTTGAATCATCAAAATTATCAATTATACGTCATAAATTGTAACATCAAACAACTTGAATAAGCTCAAAGTCATCACTAACATTTACGACACCATAAATGATCATTATAATTATATTATTAAATAAATATCCATAATACTAATAATAAATTATTTAAAATAGAAATAGTATCGATATCCATAGTGTTATTTCCTCATAAATAAAAATCTAATAATTGCTTAAAAGTCAATGAATTAACAAAAATCTCAAATCTCTACCGTGGAAGCTTCAATATTCGAGATCACCTCTATCTGGTATTTACACGGTAATATGCAATCTCTTCTATTCTGATATCAACCTGTTTACTCTGAGACCAATAAAACACAAAGGTGAGCTGAATGCTAAACAAGTAAAAATAATCAATCATAAAGGAATACGAGAAGGCAACAATTCAATAAAAATTAATAAGATGTGGCATGTCAATTACTATCCGACACTCAACGATATGTCGTATTCACGACTCAAAAGTTATAAGAATAACTAGATATCAGGAATGCAACATACCGAATCCAATTATTAGTTTAATTTAATGTCACAATTGTACGAAATAATAAGAATTTTCCTAGATCACATTCTACTATAGTGAACCAAATGCCACGTATTTACGCCTCCAATAGTTGGGTGAGTACCATGAGGTTACCCAATATCCATGGTATCCTCACTACCCATCAATTCTCCCTGAAACTGTACCCGTAACATATTCATACCATTTATGATACCCTCACCAATGATATCCCTGATATCATCATCTACGATGATCACTAGGTTATAAACATCTCGAATAATAACATCAATTGTATAAAATTAATAATAATATGTGATATTCCAATCACTGTTCGAGACTCAATAACATGTTTGTCCGCAATCCAAAATCCATATGAACGACTAGATATCGAGAATGTAACATGGATTCTGTCGAATCTAATCATTAACTCAATACAATATCACAACTGTACGAGATAACAATGGTCTCCACGATACGAGATAACAATAATCTCCATAGACCTTACTCTGCTATAATGAACTAAATGTTGCATATTTACACCCCCAATAGCTGGGAATGTATCACGAGTTTACTAAGTATCTATGGTATTTTCACTACCCCTACAGTCCCCTCAGAGACTACACCCGTAGTGTGTTCATACTATCTCCAATACCACTCGCCAATAATATTCCTTATATCATCATCTACAATAGTCATTAGGCTATAAGTATCCCTCCTCAATATCAACGGTATCATTCTCCTAAATAGAATCAGTATTGAAAAAGTATAGACTACTCTACGATCCCACGGACTCTCATTCATCCGAATACCGTAGAGTCTTCTCACACTTTTCTTTATTTATCCATAGAGTACAAATAAAATATACACACGCAATCAAAATCAATACAAAGATCGATCACCACAGGAATAGGGAAAAATACAAGGAAATTCAGGAGATTCAGCTGACCATATATATATATATATTTATATATTATACTCGATCATAATCAGCCCTCCCGACATATCAAATCTCACTTCTAAGGCCACAAAATATCGTCAATTTTGTCATTATCAGACTAACACACGATTCTCATTTTATTTAACTATCCTGATTAATTTCACAAAAAACCAATCAAAACAATAATTATCGATAACTTTCTCTCCAATCAACTAAAAATTTCAATATATATATATATATATATACATCACTTTCATTCAAAAATATATACAAATATATATATATATATATACAATCACACACACACACACATATATATATACACCCATGGCTTGGTGTATATACACCCTTATACACCCACATACCACGGCGCACGGTAGCACCACCGTCTCCTCACTACCGACTCACAACGCAGTGATGGCGACGGCTTCACCTTCTCACTGCTGGCTCACAACACGGCAACAGCAGTAGCACCGTCTTCTCACCGCCAGCTCACAACCCAAGCAATACACCCCCAGTCGGACCACGCATACTCACACCGCAACACGCACACAACACAGACACACATAAGCATATCATCTTCATAACAATACCAATCGGCGCACCCACGTATTTATACATGTATATACATATATATCTCGGACACATACAAAATTCTACCCAATGATTCGCCTAATCACCCGTTGGACCCAATTGCCCTGTTCTACTGGTGAGTTTGAATTTCTACCGTAACGAGGTAAAATTCTAGGCTTTTAGATTCACTTGATGATGATAAGAAATTGATAGCACAAACCTATTAAGTACAATGCCCAAATCATCACAATACCCACAAATTAGTTTTGTTTCCCTCGCCACCTATATTTTTCCCCAAATTTTGATTTACCAAAGCAAAGCCACAATTTCCACACAAATCAAGGCATGGAATGATTGCTTGCAAAAATAAAATTTTTTCTTGCAAAATGATGAGGTTCAAATCTTCTTACCACTATCGGGTCACTGGACCCGGTTGGAATACTGAAATAGAGCACAGTACTCTATTTCTCACAACGGCAACAAGTCCCCCAAAATCAGGAAGTATGACATGTAAATAATACACTCCATTAGACAAATTACTAAACCACAATTCATCATTAAGCCCAAGGTGTCGGTGGTTTTCTCACAGGGTCGTGGCTCTACATTCGATTCCCAATTCGCAACCCTAAAGGTTTCACTGGCTCCCCACCAAATCAAGGCATAAAGTCAGATATTCGACATTGACAAGAATGATGAAAGAGTTTATTTTGTAATGTAGGAAGTTTACTTGCCACGATTTCTCTCTTCACTTTCCGGCAATGGCGACAACGGCAACATAGCCTTCTATTCGTCCTCCCCTCTCCCTAACCTTACTGCCTCATTAAGTAATGAAGATGGCTAGTTAGGGTTTTGTCCAAGTTTCCATGTGAGCTGATTACCTTTCCTTCTTCGTCGCCCCCGTCCGCACCTTCCCCTCTTTCCCCATTTCCCTCTTCTCCTCCTTCCTTCTTTTCTTTTTTTTTTTCTTTCCTTTCTTCTCTTTCTTTCTCTTCTTTTCCTTTCCTTCCTTCGTCCATTTCGTTGTTATTTATTTTTTATTTTTATTATTTTATTATAATATCATTTAATATTATTATTCATTAGTAATACTATTATTTATTACTAATTATTATTAAGGTTTATTTATATATATTATTATTCCTATTTATTATTATTATTATTATTATTATTATTATTATTTGTCATTTATGATTAATTATTTAATACCCATTTTTATTAACAATATTTACTAATATCACTACATAATATTATTTATTATTTATTACTATAATAAGTCCATGACTAAATAATTCGAGTCGAAATATCAGAGTGCTATAATCCTCCCCCTTAAAAGAATTTCGTTCTCAAAATATAGGTCTTAATTCTCAAATAATTGCCGATACTTTTACCTAAAGAACCATCTCTATTTGAATCAAATAGTTATCAAACTCTTACTTCCTTCAAAACCAATGGAACATAATTTCAACTTGCAACAGGTTATATACATACTACTAAAATATTAAATATTAAAAGTGTCCCTCTCTACCTAGTATTTACACAAATCGAGACCACAATCATTCTGATCTCATTGTCCTCACAATTAACTAGTAATTGTATTATCTACTTATAACAATCACACTTAAACTTATCCTTTCAATGCAACTCTAGTACGATTATGATATGCAACTTGAATCGTTAATTGAAGTAATAACATCCCACTTCATTGCATCATATCATCAACCTCAATAATGACATCGTCGATCGAAATTTAAATCGTTCTACATCCTCAGCCTGCTCTTGATTGTCCTATATAGGTCAACTCTACACACCATCTTTAATCGTACAATATCAAATGCTATTATTGAATTCTCTGAATCCGTAATATGGTTTATCATTAAAGTATAGCCATCCAAAAAATTCTATTAATTAATGAATTATCAACCTTCAAATGCATCCATTATAAATCAATGGTTATTCCTTATTAGCATCACCTGATTGTCATCACAATTTAATAATACATCATAACCCGATAGAACTTTCATGTTGCATATAAGACAGCCCTTAAAGAATGTAATTCGAAGTTATAATTATTTTTATAACCTTCAACTAATACTATCATTTTTTGACTCATGCAATGACCATCTCTA
>JAOVVI020008916.1:0-13910 GCA_028571085.2 Nepenthes alata
ATGGCACTTTTATGTCTACCAAGTACTTTCAGCAATTGACTTTCCTAGTCAGTAGTAAAGGTAGATGAAATTATAATCAAATATGTTTCAATCTCATCTAAAAATGCATATTTTAAGGACTCTAATAAAGGCTTTCACACAAATTTTGGTTCTTTTACAAATGATGGGTTGAACTTTATAGTTAAAAGCTCTAGTGGCCCAAAAGATGGGGGCTAGTGGCCATTGCCAATATTGGTTCAATCTTAAACTGAATTGTTTGATCACATTCTTTCTCATCTTCATAATTATTATCAATTTTTTTCTATTAATTTATGACAAAAGAAAATTTCTGATGAATCTTCCTCAATATATCTCTAAACTAGCGTATCAATAAAATCAATATCCCTTATGTCATTGTACTCAATTGGTTGTTTTACATTAAAAACATTCATTTCAACAATTATATTTTCAAAAGATAATTTTATAATATTATTTCTACAATTAATTAATATGTTAGAAATTGCAAGAAATGATCTTCCAAGTATGGCTGGTATATGAACACTAGAGCTTGCGACAAGTTGAGACTTGCAATATAAAGTCCACCGAAAAGTAAAATAAGTCTACTTAGACTAAGATGTCTTCCTCCACCCCTTTAGGGACTCTAACTATGTTTTCTTTCAAATCTAGTTACTGATTGATAGTATATGGTAATATGTTAATATTAGCCCTTAAGTCAAAAAAATGCTTGCTCAACTCGATGATTCCCAATAATATAAAAAATTATAGGACTTCCTAAATTTTTACTTGGCATTTTTAGCTATAGAATAAAGCTTTCCCATTCCGTTGAAAAGGCCCTTTCATTGACTTCTCATCTTAACTTCACTGTGCATAAATTATTTAAAAAGGAATCAATTTAATAGTATCAAGAATAGAAATATTAATCTAAACTTTTTTTAAAAAAAATCTCATAAATTTCATAATTTAAAATTTCATCCTTAGGTCTATCATACTGAGATAAATGGTACTTCTAAAATGTATTCTCTCTTTTCTTCCTTGTGTTCCTCAGAATCATCATCACATATTTTCTTCCATGGATGTCTTCTTATGTCCAACTTGGACCTTTTGGTTAATCTTGATTGCTCCTTATTAGGCTCAAAATCTTTCGATCAAACAAATCATAATAAATCAGTATTAAATGACGCAAAAAAGTCTGACATTTAAAAAAATTACAAAAAATAAAATACGTGGCCTTGAAGACTTTCACCGGTTTAAGGATATCGGTAAAAAAATTAAAAATAATGAACAGTAAAAATTTAAAAGTCAGGAACTCACACCGAAATGCCATAAAAATTTATTTAATAAAATCAACTTCAATCCCGATTAATAAAATATAAAACCAACGATAATGAACTAATTAGGTTGAAAAAAATTCTTACTCAATTAGTAATTAAATTAATTTCGGTTGACTACAAGGTGACTCGATAACCTAAATTAGACCCGATTAGTAACCGAATTCAGACCGATTGAACAAATACGGGATAAATTAAATTAAGATATTTTAACATGCAAAATACACATGGAAACCCCTTAATTAAGCTGAAATATAGGCGAAAATTCAGCAAGCTGAATTTGTTAGCTGAGAAAATTTCAACAGCAGCACATATATATTTGCTGATGTAATTCAGCAAATTAGGGGCACGGGCAGCTTACATATACATATATAATATATAATATATATAAATACCTACTGATAATTCAGCAAGAAGGATCTTCACGGCAGCTAAAGTTGCTGAAATTGGAAGTAGCTTACAAGCTGCTGCATCAGCAGCTAACGGCAGCTGCAAATTTAGCCAAAAATTCAAATAATTCAGATTAAGTATAACACCACACACGGCAGCCCATTTCACCACCAATTAATAGGATATATATATATATATATATACACACTTTCTTCAGCAAACCAAGTACACACACATGGCAGCTTCTCACCACAAAACACCAGCACCACACGACACAGCAGCAAAATATAATTGCTGATAATTCAGCAAGGAGGAAAAGCCACTGCAGCAGCTCTTTACAGCTGCTGAAGCAGCCACCTCCCACGGCAACAGCAGCTACAAGCTGCTGAGGTAGGCGGCAGCAGCGCCTTTCGGCAAGAGATGAGTAAGCATCTCAATTTAACTTTATTTAAAGCATGATTAGAATAGGAAGAAGGAAATAAGAGGGAACGTGAGGAAGAAAACAGAGAGACCAAGAGAAAAGCAAAAGGAAAAGAATGGAAGAACCAGAAGGAAAATAAGGAACCAAGAAAGAGAATTGAGGAGAAACCGAATACACCAAGGATTTTTGACTGAATATTTGACAAGTGTACTCGATCCCCTTTTCTGTTGGTGCTAATTATTGGTTTTTCTTTTAAGTATTATCGTTCTGATACTTACTCATATTATCATGAAAATATAAGAGATAGCTGGCTACATAATGAAGGCAGGCAAAACAGCCTCCGAAATTTGGTTGAACCGGCAACCAAATGAACCAGTCGGATATAATTCATGTTAAATCTGAATTTGGAACACATGTAAGCTTAAGTTCCTAAATGAACAATGCATTGGCTTCTGTTACGGTTTGTTATTATTGTCTTTCTGACTGTATATTCGATATTATGGAAAAATTATATGGAAGCTTATAAATTTGATTTGGTATAAGGATTTTCTCCCGGAATGGGAATAGAGGAAATAAAGGAATAAGAATTATGAATAATGTGAAAGCTTCCATATAAAGTGTTAAGCATGAATTAAGAAACTGGACTATAGATTTACTTCGAGCGATATTCCCTGGCATGCCACTGATATCACAGTGGAAACTCAAGGATTACCCTGACCGCGTATTTGAATGGGTGATGTCCTTAGCACACCTTGGAATATTACAGTGGAAGCTCGAAGACTGCCCCTGGGCCACGGGGGAACATTTGGTGGCATTTTTTATATTTGGCCCCTTCTACTGGGTTATAAGTATACACCCACTTTGAATTATGGCCTTAGATTGTGTGGCATAACACAATCCTTTCCTCGATTGACCGCTCCTTAGCTTGTAAGGTTACTAACTTGTTCCTAAAGATAAATAATTCAAGGTTCATGCATATCTTATATGAATCATATTCCTCTGATATTTGTATATGTCTATCTTAAGTATAAAAATATGCATATTTTTGCTTATTTGTGTCTTGCTGAACGTTTGGCTACTCACTTGCCTCTGATGATCAGAGTGGCACGGCAGAAGGTGATTAGGATCGGATGATGATAAATTTATAAATTTGATGTAGAAATGTACTCCATCTTATAATGAATAAATATGTATTGATACTATTTAGTGTTGTTCATTTGGTTATGCTTCCATAAAATTTTTATGGATATTACTAATACTTCCGCAGATTTTATGGTAATGAATTTTGGTCCCTACTAGCATTTCTAAAGAATTCGACGCCGTATTCAAATTATATGAGATTAGATGGATCCTGTGTATAATAATGTTATATTATAGACTTAAATGTGGTAGTATGGGGATGCTGTCCATAACAGTCCTAATCCAAAACCTAGAGTTTATTATTATCATCATTCCTAAGGGTTTTAGAAACTATGGTTTTCTCAAATTTAGGACTACTTCAAAGAGTGATAATGGCTTGGATCTATTTGTTATTTGGCTTGCCATATAAAGCCTTCCCCATTTATAGTTTGGCTTAGGGATTTGGTCCAGATTGCATCAAGAATTTTCCTTTTTTATGAATATTTAAAGTCTGTGTCAATTGAGTAATACTGTTATAAATATCATCTAATACTTTAGTAAGTTGGGCATTCATATTTACTTGTATATTCACTTCACTTTGTTGTTGCACGAATTTTTATAATGTGTCTTCAAGTGTCTTTTTGTGTGGAGATTGATAAGTGCATTGTGGTGGTGGGACTTAAATTACAGAGGGATAGATGGTCCTTCATTTCTTTAACTAAAGTTTGGGTGATTCTTCTATTCTAAATTGTAAGTTTCTGAAAATGGATTGCCTCTTAGCAAAGGATTGTGAAATGGTTTTCTAAAATTTGATATGACATTTGCAAGTTCATGTAGGATTTCTTTAGGAATAGGCAAGGTAGGATAATCCTCAAACTTATATAATAGACTATTATAGACACAGCAAAAACTACTATAAAGAAAACTAAAATCAAATTTAGACCTTGTCATCATATATCATTATTGGCTGGATATAAAAAATTCAAATTAAACAAAATTTAATAACTTGAACTACAGTTTTTGATTTCATCAGTACATTTAACATTCTAACACTTCAAACTATTTTCCGAACAACTATCCTTCAATTTGATCACTTCCAAGTAAGCACCGAGTCTTCCCATTTTATAGGTTAGAGAAATCAAAATAACAATTGCCAATTACTCATCAATGTATATATATCAATTTCTATATGTGGATATATATATCAAGGAATATGCTAGATTATGGTATAATAAAAACTCGAAAACCGATTACATTATTTCACAAACTTATCATACATAATTTAAAAATGATATTTAATATATACAAAACTATACAAATACATAATTATACTCATATTTGTATTTTCAATGTCATACAAGCCAAATTATGTAGATATATAAAATATACTAAAATATAGGGGACCAAGGATGATGACCTCACCAACAAAATATAAATATTAAAACTTGGCTTATGATTATTTTCATATAACCAAATGTCACACATCTCTGTTCAAGACCTACAAGTGCGTTGTCTACATATAACCTTATTGATGGGGTCAAATACCTCTTTTTTAATCTACGGATGATAAATTTAACCTTTGATTTACTAAATATATACTAAAATATATCAAAATATATTTTATCAATTCTCTATAATAATCTATACATAATCAAATTGAAAACTCTACTCAAATATTAATATATTATTAAATTTTTTTTTACTTAAAAAATACATTTATCTTCAAACACATGTAGAGTTTTTATTCATATTTCTTTAAATATACAAGTACTAATAAACATTAATATGCAGAAATAAGGAAGTAAATAATCATGACATGCAAAAACTTAAATATTTATTGTATAAGGCTTTGGGAATTGCTATATACAGATAATACATATAAAATTAAGGTAGTTTAATAATTCTATCAAATTCTTTCAATTATAAAATATGCATGAAAAGTTTTGTATTAATTTAGAACATGTAAAAATATATCACTTAAAATTAAAGATATGTAAGAGAAGTAAATAGAATTTAAGGACATAAAAATATTGTTACAAAAAATTAGTATTTAAATATAATGTGGATGGATTCAAAACGTGTATTTCATAAACTTTTATAAAATAAAAATGGGAACACATGTAAGGTAATAATATTTTAGTCATAAAATTAGCATATATATAAGTATTTAAAATAATAAATATTGAAGATATCAAAAAAAGACAACAATAAAAAAAAGGATTTGAATATACTTACTTTAACTTGAATTTAACAAAATATCTTTTGTTTTTCCTTGGATTTCTCTTCTCCTACCTTCTCTATTTCTTTCTACCTTCTCTTTCTTTCAAACATCCATTAGAAATGACTAAAAATCGACTAAGGAATCTATTTATAAAAAATTAAATCATGTGATCCCGTTAGGCACGAATTAGGTGCTAAGGTACAAGCCGCATTATGCACAAGCATCTCTCGAGCTCAAGCGTGCATTAGGCACCAATATTTTGTCTCAGCCACTCACGTATATCGATCAGGTGCACATCTGGTATGATCGATCTGCCTAAAATGTACACAACCACCCCAGAGGCGTCCCTCAAGCACAACCTTACTATCTAAAACACACATTAATGTGAGTCAAGTACTAGTCAAGTGCCACTCGACCTACTTATTCCAATCAGAAAATTAATTTGAGCCAAAATTTTAATTAATCTCAAAAATTTTATTAGTTTAATTTAATAGATTATCATAAAAAAACATTTTGGGATTCATATCTTATATATCGTATCCATGTCCTCGATGGAAAAGGTAGTATTTGGACTAATCACCCACTTTTGGGGGGTGCATTGGTTTGAGCCATCTTAGCGGCTACTCATCCTTGATCTGTATTGAGATATTAGTGCCAGTCTTACTAGGCAGTGTCAAGTATAAATCATGTGTTGGCTCATGAGGTGATTGCCTTTTGCGTTTGGGGTTGCATGGTTCTTTCCTTGAGCTTCCACTAGTCTTGTATCTCTTAAAATGGTTGGGTCTATCACTAACCACTTGATCGGCCATCTATGCTTTGTTGGCTTCCTTGGATTAGATGTAGGATCAGATTCTATTCTCCAATTCTTATAGGAGGAAATCCTCCTCGTCATGACCTTCTCAAAGAATTCTCTCCCTTGAGGGGCATTGCAAAATATTTCCATACCACACGTTGTTAGGGAGCCATGGATCCTTCTTTGGCTTTTAGCTAGATTAAAACTAAGACAAGAAACTCTAGGATAAATCTTAGATGGAGCTTATACAATTTGTGTGTAGCCGATAGAACCATGCGCGAACATGGCTTTTGAGTGTCATCAAGAACGTCAAGCATAAGGCTGCATCACTGAGCCTCTGGAAACAACAAAGTGCAGAAACGATCCAAATGGTCCTAATGATCTAGGGTACAATCGTATGGCTATATTTGTGGAGCCTTAAACCTTTTTTGGTAAAGAGGATCCTAGGATGGCCTTTGAAAAGCGGGTGCAGCGTTGGTCCCTCCTTGCCTAATGAACATGGGTCTTTAAATATTCTTCGCTCGATCCTTTGGAGACCCCATTTGTTAAAACTTGTCGGCAAGTGTTGTGGAAGATCTAAGGTCAGTGCTAGCAACGATTGCTTGGCATTATGGAATCTTTGTTTGCAAGGCTCTCCTCTTGGTAGTTACCTTGTTGCTAGAGCCTGCTTCTATGGACCTTCTTGACCAAGGTGCTATAGCTTAGTTGACGTTCCTAATGCTGCTAGACTAGAGATAGATGTTTCAGCACTAGTTTATCCTCAGTAGAGTCAGTCCCACATGTGGCTCTTTTCCATTAGAGTGGTCGTATGGTGCTCTCGATGCAAGGATGGTGCTCTTTCTAAGGGCACATGTTGGCCAACTTCAGCCAGTCAGGACTCTATATTGTGGGCGAGCTTTCTCAAGGCAGAGGTCATTTTGTTCATTCGAGGGTCATCATTGTGCCAAGAACAGCCATGTCTGGGAAGGTTTGATTTTGGGGGTTGAGGATCCTTTGGTGGCGTTTTCTAGGAGTAGCATTATTGCCTTAAGCTTGCTATGAGAATAAATTCTCTTTCTCTATCTCTCTTTTTTTTTCTCTTTTTTTTTGAATGGCTAAGCATTTGGCTAACTATTTCTAAAAACGATGCTAATAATGTATACTTGAATTGATATTTTATTCAGGGGATGATTATTCAGAGCAATATTTGAGTCTAAATATAATAACCCTAATCCTGTACAACACAAACAATGAAATAAAAAAAAAAGTATGATTATCTCGTGAACATGACTAAGTCAATATATATTTGAGAAAAGTAATGTGAACATGGATATTATCAAATCCTTAAACTTCACCATAAATCTTTTATTTTAAATGAGTGATCATGAAGGTGATGAGTGCTTAAATGGACTCAATGGGATATGTATGGACTTTGGCTTATAGGTCCCTTGCGGCCGAGGGATGCTTGGTCTTTGTAAGTAGTAGAGCTTAGTATAACTACTCACACCCGAGTCACCACCATGAACCAAACTAACCATGCAGAAGCCACAATCATAAATATATATAATAAATAAAATATAATTGCAATAATATTATTATAAAGTGTATCGTTTCCACCATAAGATAAATGAAATAATAGTATTTGGATACATCAAAACTTTAAGAAATACAGCCCCAAAATAAGTATCCTACTATTATCTCGAAAGTAAAACATCACCACGTTTAACATAAAATAAAGGATTAACTTCAAGATTCTCCATTTGTATGCTCGTCAGCAAATACTTAATCTTACATTAGCTCTAATGCCCTATAATAATTTAGAATCAAGAAAATATAAGGACGAGTTAAAAGCTTAACAAGTAATATAATAAAAAATATATTAAATAATAACTATCTTAGACAATAATATTAATAGAAAGCAAAAGTAATACCAATACCTTGACAACCAACCACCACTATCCAAGACTTCATGCCATGTCAAAATCACAACTCAAAGACAATACAAGTATTAACTATCAAGAGTTATCACCAAGCTTGTAAGATCATGAGTACAATCTAGATTTTACTGATTTTAAATTTTCAACAAGAAGTTAGGTTCCATTGAACCTATTACAATGGAGGTCATTGTTATAACAGATATCCTAAGAATTTTCTCAGATCTTATTTTATTATTATGAACTAAAGATTATGCGCCTGCCACTAATGGTTGGGAGATTATCCTGAGGTAACTGATACTCTTAAATTTGACATGCAACCTACACATGGTCTCCCAATCCTTGTCTTCTATAGATATATATTATAACAATCCACATGATCCTATCCTCAATATGATCACATTTGTATCCCCTGAGGTCCCGTCAGATCCTTGTTCCATACAAGTAAGACAACTATACTCAATCCACATGATTCTATCTTCGATATGATCAAGTTCGTATCCCCAAGGTCCCATCGAATTCTCATTTCACATAGGCAGGATAACAATACTTAATCCACATGTTTATATCCTCGATATGATCATGTTTGTATCCTTGAGGTCCCATTGGATCCTCGTTTCATATAGGCAGGATAAATATACTCAATTAACATGATCATACGATTGATATGATCATGTTCATATCCTCAAGGTACCATCAGATGCTCATTCTAAATATGCAAGATAACTATACTAAACATGCCAATCCTAGCACATCTCGCTATAATGTCCATTGATATCTCAATACATGTTATTCGTAGAACTATAAGAATCCTTCCAAGGCTATCAGCCACAATCCATCGAGACATAAACTAGATAACAAATGACTGTAGAATATACTATGGTTTTATAAGTTCCACACTTCTTAATATCGTAATATTTTCAAACAATCTCCCCTACCTTACCATAGAGTAAATAATAAGGATCATGAACATCCATCTAATTAAAAGAAAAGTTAACAGTGGATGTCCATATAGGAATACCTCCTTACTTCCCTACATGACCAATTCCTCTACTATCAAAGCCTACTCAAAATCATATAATTCTAATCATCCTTAAATACCTCTAAGATACATCTGCACTAAATAACATATCCAACTCTCATATAGTTGGCCTAACACTTGGCCACTAAGGGGAAAAGGATTCATGCACGTCCAATCCCTTATATTATAAGCTTAGATATCATTTTACTACAAGAAGAATATCATTCCTCCACCTAAGTCTACTAAGTATTAGGTAGATCATAGTTTTACCAAATAAATATCATACAAATCATGCACAAATGTGTACAAAGACCATACTTAGTCCCTACTCACTCGCCAGTTCACTTATCCATCATGAATCAAACTAATTTGATATATAAAATATACAATTGTTCTTCCCTTCATATTCTAGAGGCATATAGTCATCTAGATTAAACATAATCCAACATTATGTATTTAAATTCATGGTTAAATTACCATTTTACACCTAGATGTTCCTAAGGTCTCTTTCACAAGGGAATTAGATCCATTTTAAAGTATCTACTAATATAAGCAACTCAAATTATTAAACTACATATAAATCCTTAACATAATATATTATAGGCTTACAAATTAACATATTAATTCACCAAACCTCATGTCCATGCCATGGCCAACAAGAAAATTTTACTACTTTAGAGTGTTACGCAAATATTATACTTGAAATATTAGTAGATATGAAGCTATATAACATAGTAAAACGTTAGTCTTAAACCCTTTAAAAACGTCTTACAAGCCACAGCCAAAAGGGAAGATTTTATCCCTCTTTCTTGATTTATTTATTTGAATTAGCATATACACCATAAAACTCATAGATTTATTATCTACGAAAAAATTGGCATGTAAAGTTTACATTTTTGCCCCTAAAGGCTCATACTAAGCCATGACCAAAGGGATCCCTAGCCCAACTTCTAGAATCCATAAATATAAGATACTATAAACACTAGGAGAGTTATATATCTCCATCATAAGATTGTGTAAGCAAGCTAAATTCACATTTTACTCTTAGTATGCTCTCCTCAAGCCCACAACTAACCTACTTTCATGCCATAAAAATTTTCACTTAGATCATTAATTCAAGATCTTATTTTCTAATGCTTTAAACAAGTAATTATACCAAAGTAACTAGAAGACCATTCGGTCACCCACTAGAATATGGCATAACATGGATTATAAGATGAAAAAAATTTCGTAACATTATGACAGAAGTCTTAAAAATCAAGACATTGAAAATGGATAAGAAATGAGTAAAAAAGACATTTTTTAATATATAGATGGATTTTTTAAAGGGGTTTGAAATTAAGATTTTAAAATAGATACAGGATGTCTTATTTAATATATTAAATTTAACTTTGATTAGTGAAAAAATCTAATTAGAAGAAACATAAAGATTGCTAAAGAAGGATAAAATTTTTACTTGCATGGATTATGATTCATTAAATGATTGAAGAAAGCACAAATGGCCTCTAATATCTCACTCAAGCTCGTCCTTCTCTTCACATTGTAAGCACGAATTACCTCCTTCTTCAATGGTGGCATGGCTCCAAGGAAGGGAGAAGGAACAGTGGTCTTTTAGGAGAAGGAACAGTGGTCTTTTAGGTTACGATCACTTAGACCATTTTTTCTTCTTTTCTCTTTTTCTTTCTTTTCTCAATAGAAGAATGAGGCTCCAAGGTGACTGCCAATTTCTCATCTGCCTGTATCTCAGTGGCCGAATTAAAGGAGTATTAGGTTTAAACCAATAAAGGGAAGCAGCTAGCAAGGTTTAGAAAAGGAGGAAATTTTAGGGTTTTGAAATGCTTCCGAGGGAGGGGCCAGCCAACGTGGAAAAATAAGCTCCTCCTTGATCCTTTCAATGTTAGTTAGCTTGGAATTCGGCTGCAAGGAGGAGTTGAGGCGGCCGATTGAAGTGGAACAAGGGGCATGCCTCAAATACGGTTTTTAAGGGGGGAACTTTAGGGTTTCTCCAATGACTTTTTTTTTTTTTTCAGAATTATTCAATCAACAAAATTTTGCACAATATTTTAATTAATTTTTAATATATAATTATATCAAAATATATTTACTACATTTATAAAAAATTTTAATTAATAAAATAACACACTAAATATAATATCTATTTTTATTTAAAAATTACCAAAATATTCTTTAAATAACTCTTCAAATTTGACTAGTCTAAGGTCTTTTACGAAATTTGTTTAAGCCTCTACATAAAATTTTAGTTTCAAAAGATATTATATGTACTATTATTTTTTTAATTAATATTCTACGGGTCAAATGTATAATCAAGTCAAAAATAAAGTATGGGGGTATTACAGTTAGTGTTCCATTAGTGAGAACTTGGCCCCCTAGGAGTGCTCTTGATACTTATTTCTTGGGGCAGTAGTAAATGGTTGAATAAATAAAATTTTTCAATGCAAGTAGAAAGTTTGTAGTTGAAAATAATTAGAATGTCTTCTGGTTAGAATAGGTTTTAGCTAAATGAGTATTTGAGAGCCTTACATAAATAAAGTTCGATGAAATGTTCATAAGCTAAAAGTCAAAAGTAGTTATAAAAGAGAGTTGATCGTTGATTTGCTTCATATCTTAAATCGTGAGTAATTATATCCCCTATTAAATATTTTTGTCAAGCGCAATCGCAACAACCAATAAAATATTTTTCTCACGTGTCTAGCGTTATTACATATAGGATCTAAATTCTCCCATTTGTCTGTAGCGTTATTATATATATGATTTAAATTTTTCCATTTGTCTGTAACGTTATTGCATATAGGATCTAAATTCTCCCATTTGTCTGTAGCGTTATTACATATATTATTTAAATTCTTCCATTTGTCTGTAACGTTATTGCATATAGGATCTAAATTCTCCCATTTGTCTGTAGCGTTATTACATATATGATTTAAATTCTTCCATTTGTCTGTAACGTTATTGCATATATGATCTAAATTCTCCCATTTGTCTGTGCATGGGGACTAATAGCTTGCATCTTGAGGTCAGGTCTGGCATTTCTTTTATTTTTTTGACTTGATCTTCTTCTTTTATGGTGTACCCTTCGTTGGCGTCACGGGCTTAAGGTTGAGTTACTACATGTTCCGAGCACATCCTTGTCCGAGGAGCTATTCGGTTCAGTATCCTCTTTCCAACAAATCTTTATTATGTTAATTGAAAGTTAAGGACAACGAGCCCTATCTTAACAAATCAAGTACTAATCTAAACTTATTTTATTTTACATTTAAATCTTAGTCAATTCAGATTTGTAAAATTATAGGTTTAATAGAATTACAGAGATGTTATTTTTTAAGAATATAGCAGAAATGTTTATAAGGTATAATAAAATAAATTTAACTTATAATTTTATAATTTATTTTAGATTTTTTATATAAATTTTAAAAAAATATATTTTTTTATTGGGTTAATGCCGCTTTAGACAGCACCAGGTACCGCCCTAAACCCATCCAGCAGTGGGACCATTTTTTTGTCCCATTTGATGCGTCCGTGGATCCAAATTCGAATAGATTCGTGTTAATCCGCTTGTCTGGTTCCGACTCCATTCACCGAGTTTGGACCCCTGCACTCCACTAAAACGAACATGAGGTCAGTGTGTCGGCGAAAAGTTATCCTACCGAAAATATTCTGACGCTCAAGTCAGTAAGAAAGCCTTCGACGAACAGGAAGGTAACTGAAAAGCGAGTATAGAGAGAATAGGCGTAACTGTGAGGGAAAGGAGTGTGTGTTTCCAGATGAAAGAGAGATTATGTCATCTCTTAAATCTAGAATGGTGGGCTAAGGTCATAAGCGGCTGTAGGCAGCGAGCACGCTTGTATGCCTTAGGTTTGAGTTTTCAAGTTTAACAGAACGTGGATATACGATCATTCCGCCAGGCTCAGTTTGCTTAGAGAGAAAGCTTGTAGCAGTAGGCGTATGTAAGCGTATGAGAGCGTGAAAGAAAGCGTAGTAGCAGGCCTGTCCTTGAGTGAAAACTCTATGGCTTATTTTAATAGCGGCAGGGTGATCTTCCTCGGTTGGAAGATGTGATCCCATGTGCCATGTTTAGGCAGCCTTCCTTGTGAGGAAGACACGAGTTGCCTATTTAGTTGAGATTGCTTCCTTCTCTGACGGGTAACGACTTTCCAAATTACATTCCTTTCTTTTGTGTATATTACCGTTGGAAGGCTCCAATTGGCAGGAATTGGGAAGATCTGGCGTCTTCCTTATCGAAAAGGCGACGATCTTGTCAATGTCCTTTTTTGGAGTTGGGTGGATTTATGAAAGGCGCAAAGTTAGGAAAAGAGCCGTTACTAACCACCTGCTGGAGCGTGAGTCCAAGTGGGCCAAACCCGTGAAAATCCTTTTTATTTTTGGTCTGTTGTTACAGTGATTCCGGTCAACGCATGGGTAGACCGTCCTGAGCGCGAGTTGGCTGCCCGCCTGTGCCCCAGTCGGTCAATGCTGGCGTTGACCGTTTGACGCGCGTTTGGGCCTTTCAAGATTTGGGCATTCACTCCCTATTGGGCCAACATTAGAGTTGGCCGTTCAACAGGCCCTTTTTTGACTATTGGGTCAACCCAGCTACAATATATCCATCACCATTAAATGGCAATACCAGTAATTTCTCATGGTACCTACCTATTTGTACCGCCTCCACGCAGACAGATAAAATGG
>JAOVVI020008917.1:0-13909 GCA_028571085.2 Nepenthes alata
CTAATTAAGCCAGCAAGAGCCCAAGAGCAGGACGGCCCACTTGGGCCTAAGACGGGCAACGCTTTCGTTGATCGAAAACTTGACCAATTGATTGGCTAAAGACAAGGCCTCACACGGCCCAAGACAAGATTGGTCCACGTGTCCATCTTCAAGCCACAACGATCTTCTTCCCTGATTTTGCACTCTCCACAGAAGGCAACCACATTGCAACGGTTGCCTCCAGAATCAACGCATATCCCTGAAGGAAGGCGCCAGAATCTGTTCCTTGTCTGCAGTAAACCCTAACGGTTAAAGAATACATAAGGAAACAATCAATCAAACGACCGTTACAGCCAAAAAGGCTCCACACCAGAAAAGGCAGCGATCCCAACAGAGTGCGGAAATCAAGCCCTGCTGCACAATGAAGGCAGCCTAGCACAGTGGTTATAAAAGGCCATAGAGTTTTCACTCCAAAGCACGTTCTCACTTGCCTGCAAATTCTTATATTGCAAAACTCTCATGCTTTCAGCATTCAAACGCTCTCTCTCACACGCTCTCTTTGCTACTACGTTCCCAGCGAATACAGTTCTTAGATATTTTGCTCCTCACGAGCAATTAAAGTCTCTCAGCTTACGAGAGTACTCCCACGAAACAAACACTCTCAGCATTTTCATGCTACATCTCATTGTATTCTCCTTCTTAATTCGAAAGTTGTTTACTGACTTGAGCGTCGGAGTGTTTTCGGTAGGATAATCTCCCACCGTCACCTGACCTATTGATCGTAGTTGTGGTGTGTAGGATCCAGACTCAGCAGACAAACCCGAATCTATTCGAAGTTTGGATTCATGACGCATCAATTAGATATATTTACAATGCCAATTAATATCTTGAAGATGCATGAGGAACACAATGAATATTAATAATTAAAAAGGAAAAAAAAAGGGGATGCATCTGATTGTTGCATGACTCACCATACATATGGAACACAGTCAGTGACAGAAAGAAGAGCCACGTGGCCAGTGAATGTCCTACCATAATTCGAGCAAGAACCATTCCAATTGCCATTCCGATCATTGTTGCAACAGTCTCCTGACTCCCTTCCTATTGTTAACATACAAATGCAGTGTTCAAGGTTGATAATTTAACAAATAATAGATTCTTGAAGAAATCTTATGTCATTACCTTGGCAGATATATCTGCTGCATTATCTTGAAGGGCGAAATGCTGAGTTAAAGCCGCTCTAGTAGCCCCACTTGCAACACCAGCTTAATATAAGCATAATTCAGAAAGAAGACCCATTAGAAAATTGAAGAAAAAAACTATTTAATGAAAGTAGAAAGAAATCAGATGATAAATAATCTGGCCACAAATCAGCCGAAGGGGGGAGAGAGAGAGAGAGAGAGAGAGAGACCCCTATGCCAGGGACTCAGTAACAACTTAAACAAGGAAGTAGATGTTGATGCATATGAATATCATATCTTGTCAAGAAAGTTGAACGTTAAGGACCAAGTGGAAATTATAGTAGCTCCAGACACTTGGCCAATACAAAACAAATTTGATGAGAAGCTGCCCATGAGAAAGGCTTTTCACAATGTATACAGGCAATGCTAGGGTTCACAGAAACTTACTGAATGACCTTGAGATACTTCCCAGGCAAACTATGAACACAAATGCCGACGGAAATAAAGGAGAAAGCAGGTCCATCAGCATCCCTGCAACAAAGAAAAATGACATAAAAAAGTGTGGCATACTGTATGAGGTAAAAATGTTTATAGAATAGAAAAATCATGCCACATATCTCATTAGGAACAATAGGGTGAATATATAGGGTATATTTGTAATCAACTTTAGGGAATGAAATATTATTAATAGGAAGCTAGAGATTAGGGAACTAAATGAGTACACGATTTATAATCAAAAAAAGCAAAACATAAGGAATATAGATAAACATAAGGGCTGTATAATAATATGGATAATTACAATTTGTGATTTTCATTCATTATCTTGATTTAGATGGATTTCCTCAATCATGCCCCTAGAAGTTCAAGCTCCATGAGGAGATTCCAATCTTGTCTTTCAACAAAAAACCGAGTATGTGGAAGAGCTTTGGTGAGAGCATCTACAAGCTAATTAGTAGGGGAGACATGAGCCACCCAAAAGGCACCACTTCAAACTTGTTCTCGAACAAAGTGGTAGTTCAAAGCCACATGCTTCATGCAAGAGTGAAAAACTGGGTTAGAACATAAATTCGTTGCACCAACGTTATCACAGTAGATCACTGTTTTTTTGCAAAAGAGAAACACCAATGATATTTTTGATTGGTGAGAATAGAAATTCTATTTCCACCTAATTACCAGTAGAATATCTATTCATATGTTTAGTTACTTTATTATACAGAATAATTATTATCGGAGGAATAAATATTCCTCCAAATCAAGGAATAAAAAATACAATGATTATTTTGGTTTTATTTATTCCTTATATCTAAGAAATAACTATTCTAGCAAAAATTACTATTTTGCTTATAATATTTTTAACGTTCGTCCAAATTATTCATACGCTCATCCTTGTATCAATTGCTTGAAATTCTTGTCTGCTTCCTCCTTCGTCTTCTCTCCCAACCGTTCATCCCTCATCGTCTTCCCTCCGTTCCTTTCTTTGCTCTCTCTCCAACTCATATCGTCTTCTATTGTTGCCATATTCGTCGTCTCTCGCTTCCATCACTCTTCAAAGCCCTATTCGTCTCTATCCATATTTGTCTTCTTTCGTCTTCATCTTCGAAACCTTCATTCAAAAACCAATAACTCTCTCTGCCTACACAAGAACGTTAGAAATCTTCAATTTCCCTCCAGCATCTCCATTTCTTCACATCAGAAAGCTGCTGCATAGGAACGGTAAGAACGTTCATCTATTTCCTTATTTTTCGCAATTGTTGTTTCGTATCTGGTTTTACATCTACTAGAAATTGTTTAAATTTTAGGATGTCAATAATTTTATTTTTGTCATGAAACTGTTTCGATTTGTCAAAAATTTCACTCAATTAGAGTGAAATTAGAAGTCTAATTTCATTAATCAGAATATTGTTGTGTATTTATGTTGTTGTATTTGTTGTTGACCGAAATTTGATGATGATGAAGCCAAATTTGATTATTGTATTTATAGTGAAATGGGCCGTTTTCGTAATTACAGATGCTTCGTAATTACAAAAGACTGTGAAATAACGGTAGAATATATTTTTCTTTGCATAAGGGTAAAAATGTCATTAAAACAAATTCTTATCTTATTCCTCTTAATATTACTACATATCAAATCCTAGAAAATCAATTCTCAACTAATTCATGATTATTCCAGATAAGTAACCAAACATGAGAATAATAATTTCCAACTCTATTCCTATATTATTCTAATTTTTAAAAATAATTATTCTATTCCTATATTATTCTATTGCAGTAATTAAATATGCCACAAGTTCAGCAAGAAGAGAGCAAATCCAACGAATCTCACTTGAAATAGTTGCATCAGAGCAACATTCAGCTTCGGTAGACAAAGTAAGCCACAGTTTGCTGCTTCATGGAGCACCAAGAAATAGAATTTCGGCCAAGGTACACAAGATAGGCATTGGTGGAGGTGAAATCATCTTTCTTACCTGCCCAGTTTGCATTGTAAAATTCATGGAGAGATAAAATTAGGTGGCGATAGAGAACAATATCATGATCCAAGGTCCCACAGAGGTAGCATAGCATTTGCCTAACAATAGTCTGGTGATCAATAGTAAGTTGATGCATAAACTGAGGCAACTTTTTGACCATATAAGGTCGGGGCATGAGTGACAAATATTGAATGCTACCAACAATGGTGTGATACTCAGAGGGATTGGAGAGTAATATGCTAGAGTGGAGGGTGAAAACAAGAGTAGTTGCAAAGAGTGTAGCAACAGGCATTGCATATGTCATGCGTGTTCAAGCAAGAAGATCCTTTACGTACTGGCCTTGAGACATAAATAAGCTGCAAGAGCAAGGAATCACTTCATTGCCAAGAAAGTAAGTTAATGATCCAAGATCCTCAAAGGAGAACCAGAAAGCAAGGAGTTCGATGAGATTTTGCACATCCCCATTATTGTTGCTTGAAATAATAATGTTATCAACATAAATCAAAAGATAGAGGTGTCTCCATAGGAGTTAACAACAAATAGTACCTCCATTATTAACAACAAATAAAGAGGTGTCTGCATAGGAGTTAGTGAAGCCATATGTCAAAAGAAACTAGCGCAACTCATGATACCATGCTCAAAGTACCTATTTAAGCCCACAAATAGCCTTGTGATTTTTTCAAGTATTTTGGTTGAGTTGTATATATATCCTCAAAAAGTGCACCCAAGAGGAAGGCATTATTGACATCAAGTTCTCGAAGAGATCAACTATGGCTGACAACAAGACTAAGAACTAGTCGAGTGGTGGAGGGTGACAACTGGGCTGCAAGTTTCATGATAGTCAATTCTAGGCACTAATGGCACCTCTTTGCAACGAGGTGAGCCTAGTACCTATCAATTGTTCCATCAGTTAAATGCTTAATACAAAAAAACCACTTACAACCAATGATTGTGATGAGTCTGAGGGAACTAGTTCCCATGTCCCATTGCAAAAAGAGCATCATACTCATTAGACATTGCCTGATGCCACTTGGGATCCGTGATGACCTGAGTCATGAATGTTGGTTCTAGGTCATTAGAGGTAACAATTTGAGTGGTTAGGTACAGTTTAGTGATTGGCATGTAAATATTATTTTTGGATCGAGTGACAATCAGGGGAATAGAGGATAAGGAGGTAGAAGAGGGCATGGTTGGTTCAATTTGGGAGGTATTCGATGGAGGCAGATGGAAGAGGTGACGCTCCGTTGTGCAGAGAAGGTGGACTTAGAGAGCCATGACATGGGGAAGGGGGCAATGTGTGAGTTGCTATAGTGGATATAGTGGAGAAAGGAGAAGGTTGGGGTGCACGTGGTTTAGAGATGTTGATATAGTGGATAAGTTGCTAGTAACTAGAAGGATAGGCACAGAGGGAGACTAGTATAGATTTCAGAAGCTTGACATAACACAACGTGTAGATATGCGCAGAGATGGGTTCAAGACATAGGTAAGCACTTTGAGTGAAAGAGTAATCTAGAAAAACACAGGGAGAATAACAAGGAAAAAGTTTGTGAGGTTAACATGGCCGAAGCCATGAAAAATAAAGGCATCCAAAGCTATAAAGTCTAGAGTAGTTTGAAGGGCTGCTGAAGTTTGGTAAAAGGGTAGAGAAGATGTATGGGGGTGGGTAGACTTTTGATGAGATAGACAGTGCTGGTGAATGCATAGGACCAGTTAGTGGCATGGATGTATGAGAGAGAAGAGGTGAATCAGTTTCAATAATATGATGATGATGACGTTCAAAGAATCCACTGTGTTCCGGTGTGTGAGGAGGGGTAGTGAGATCAGAGATCCCATTGGTATCAAAAAAGGAAGAGATAGCTTGATATTCACCCAGTATTGGAATAGAGTGTGATAGTTTTCTTGTTAAATAAGTTCTCAACAAGTGATTTAAATAGAATAAATACATCATGAATTTGGGATTTTTATTTTAACGGGTAAAACCAAATTTACTTTGTAAAATGATCAACAAAATACCATAATACTTGAAATCATTAACCGAGTGAATGAGAGAAGTCCACACATCACAGAAGATAATTTCTAGAGGAGAGGAAGTGATAAGGGAAAATGTTGAGAAAGGTAGCTTGTGATATTTATTACACTGACACGAATTACAATAAAATTTTAAATTTAAAGGAATTGACAAGTCTAGGTAAAAGTTAGAAACAATATGTTTGTAGATAGAAGACCATGGGTGCCCTAGTAAATTATGCCAGTCGAATGAAGAAGACTTGATAGAAGAAATCGGCCACTCATACACACCATCCTTAGTTCGACCTTGCAAAAGAATTGCCCCTATGCAAAGATCCTTCACAAGAAAGTCAGTGGGTAAGAATTCAATTGAGGTATTATTGGATTGAGAAAATTGAGAAAAAAAAAAAAAGACTCTTTTTGATGGTAGGGACAAAAAAAACATTATTCAAAGAAAATATACGAGAGGGTGTATAGAGAAATGTTGAACCTGTATGAAATGGGGAGACCCATGCCATCACCAATACAAATGTCATCAGATCATCATAGGGAGTATGAATGGAGAGATAATTCAAATTGTTAGTAGCATGGCGAGAAGCTCAACTATCCAAAAGCCATCTAGGAATATTAGGGGTGTATGCAGTAGCAAGATTAGCGCATGCTTGCCATGGGGCTGAAGAGTGAGGTTGCCATTGTGGGGTTTGACATGAAGATGAAGGTGGTTATAAAGTTGGATGCATCTAACAAAATACAAGACATTGTGTAACAATGTATCCTTAAACAAGGCACCACTGAAAATGACTAGGTAAGGGCCAAGGCGAGGGATGACCACTTTGGGATGTGGTGTTGTTGGATCTTAAGATTGGAACACCAAACGATGGTGGGGTGGAGAATGCCCATGGTGGGCACTGACTTCTGCCAAGGTGTCTCAGATTGGATAATGAAGTTGCTAGGTTTGTAGAGGCAGGGAGTGGAGAAGTGGAATGATCGAGTGACTTGTTGTTAGCTTCTCGTGTAGTTTATCAAATGAAATCAGCATCTCAGGTCCATTAATAACACCAATGATAGGCTTTTAGTCGTTGTCAAGGTCATCAAGGATCTTTTCAATGAGATCCTCATGATCCATATGTTTGCATGGGGTGGCAAGTTCATCAGCATGGGCTTTAATAAACTGCATATAGTCAAAAATCATTTGGGCACCCTTGGTGGCTTGCTTGATTTGTTGCTTGATCTGTTTGATATGTCCACGAGAGGACTTGGCATAGGTATTGGCAATAACATGCAAGGCATTAAGGAGGTTTGTGTTTGAGAAATGAGAGGGATGAGAGATGGGGTGAGAGAGCCAACAAGAGTACCAAAGATCAGTTTGTCTTGGTGTAACCGTGTTTGGTATTCTAGATTGGGAATGGTAACATTGTCTGCAATAATTGTAGTTGAAGGTGTGGGATGAGAACCATCAATGAACTTGTAAAGTAGTAATCAATTTGAATTGCTTCCATCTAAAGTTTATAGGAAAGCTAATAGGTGGAGATGAGTCTAACTGGACAGTTAATATTGATACTGGTAAGATGTTTATTGGGTTTCAGTGTATTGAGAATTGCAAGTTGATTATTGTCATTGGCCATGGTTGGTGTTTCGGATGTGGGGAGAACAAGGTGAAGACAGAAAAAGTGTTTGGAACAGAGTGTAATTCCAGGAACAATGTCTCTAATACCATGATCATGTTAATAGAATATAAGAATTATGGCACACCTTTCATTAGGTACAATAGAGTGAATATATGAAGTACATTTGTAACCTTATTCTAGCGGATGAAATATTAATAATAGGAAATTAGATATTAGGGGATCAAATGAGTATATAAATTGTAATCACTAAATAGCTAAACATAAGGGCTGCACAATGATATGGATAATTACAATTTCTGATCTTCATTCATCATCTTAATTTAGATGGGTTTCATCTATCTCGAAGCTCCCCCATTATGGAGTATGACGAGGATAAGATATAAGCAGCATCACTTCTATATTGCAAGGAAGTTGATGCTGTGGTTTGGACCAATGACCTCTAAATCATAATGAAGCAACAAGCAAATGACATGAAATTAAGGATACAACGTCCAGCTATGTCATATATAACACCAAAGTATCAATCATTTTAAGAGAGATGCAAATCACAATCTCAGGACACTGTAGTTTGGTTCTCAATATAGCAGTTCTGATCAAATGCATGACAAACAAGCTGTTAATCAATTAATATCCAACTCAAGCAATGTCATCTTGCACAGGACAAGACATAAGGCAGCTCCATTTGTGACATCGGAATCCATACAAAAATACGGCGAAGGCAAATAACAAGGAGCAGTGGAGGATCCTTGCATTTATACATACAAGAACTGTTTTCCCTCAGAGATGAGGAAAAAACTCCCCTATCACACCAGTACAAGGCAGTGAAGTAGACCCTTAATACATGATGAAACTACCACCAATACCAACACCAACAATAATAACAACAAAGTCTTAAATCTCACTATATAGGCACCTAAAATACATGACTCATGCGAAAACCATATATCATGTAAGGCCTAGAGCTTGAAGCAGAGGCCTCTGGCAGTAGATCCAAGGCCTCAACCAGCAATCTATCCAATGCAAGCTTGTATAAATAAGAACTGTAGAGAATAAAAGTTCTCCAAACATCCACTAATAACACTGGCATATCGCAGAAGCATCTCTTATTATACAACTTTAGTGATCATACAATTGCAATGACCTAGAGTTCATGAGCTTGAATTATGGAAACATTCTTTGTCTTATACAAGAACAAGTCTGTGCATATCTCCTAAATCCACAATGTGGAGGGGCCTTACTCACAAGACTGCCCTTTATATACAAGAACTGTCAAGGTTAGTGACTTACAATATAGCTATTTAGATGTTGTGATTCACGCAATCAACAGTCTATCAAAAACAGAACTGGAAACCCCCAAAGTTTCTGAACAAGCAATCTCTGACTGTCATCAAAGGTGGAGGTTTTTAAGAAACTTCCTTCAATCAAACAAAATTCAATTAAAAAAATAAAAAAACGTATATAAAGTACAGCATGTTGACTGATGTTTGGAAAAATTGCTGGTAATTGATAGCATCATAATAGAAAATCAGAGTTAGTGACTTACAAATTAGCTATTTAGATGTTGAGATTCATGCAATCAACAGTCTAACAAAAACAGAACTGGAAAACCTCAAAGTTTCTGAAGAAGCAATCCCTGACTGTCATTATACAATGTATATAAAGTACAGCATGTTGACTGATGTATATAAAGTTTCTGAACAGTCGGGGATAGTGACTTACAAATTATCTATTTAGATGTTGTGATTCATGCAATCAACAGTCTAACAAAAACAGAACTGGAAAACCTTAAAGTTTCTGAACAAGCAATCTCTGACTATCATTATACAAGGTATATAGTGTACAGCATGTAGACTGATGTTTGGAAAAATTGTTGGTAATCGATAGCATCATAGTAGAAAATCAAAAGTTACATCAGAAGAATAAAAATAGCAGCATGTCTGCATATGGTCTGACTTAGGTCAAGCAGGATTGCCTGTAGGAAAATAGATTAAATTGAGGAAAGTAAAGGAAGAGAACAATACCAAGATCATTCATCAAGTCTGCAACCAAACGCCACATTTTGGCATTGCTGTCCAGATTTGAACCCTAAAAAGTACATCAATGTTAAATTATCAACTTACGAGGAAAATAAGTGATTCACAACCCTGCCTGGCCTAAAGCAGGTTATGGAAAGATCCTTCCCAACATATGACATTCTTTCCTTCAATTGATTATCGTGAAACAACATCTACTTTTAGAAAGGACCACTGGTTAAAGCGCCCAACTCATAATTGCCGAATTCATAGGTTCAATTCCTACTGAATGCACGGATAATTTTTTAACATACTTAGAGAGCCTATTAAATGAATGGATCTTACAGGATTCTCAAGAAGTTTTTCAATTTCTTCCTGAAGCAGATAATTATCCATCTTCTCACAAGTATCCACATGGAAAATCAAAGCAGGTGCACATGGCCAGATCAATTCCACATAAATGCAAAAAATACCTGATAAAACGTGAATAATATGACTCCAAGCATTCCAGTTAAATCCCTCAAAAACCACTGTAAAACTTATGAAGGTCAATGACAGAATTGGATATAATAATATTAAGCTCCTTTTGATATAAAATGAAAGTCTGTTTCTACAAGAAAACTTAACTTGAAAAGTAGCCCCGATCACAGTAGCCGATTTCTCACCAACCCCAATGGCACTCAGAAGGGCCTATAGAGGTTTATCAATTCAAAATCCTCAAACAATCAAAAAGTGTAATTAGGTGACTGAACAAGAACCTTCCAATAAAACAGAAAAGTCCACAGCTGGATAGTCATACTTGCGTTGAAAGCATTGTGCGAATATATGTCGATAGACCCTGTATAATACATTGAACCACCTTAGTTTAGACAATAAGAGAGTTGCTCAAATGAATATTTCTCTCACAGTTGCAGGAATAGCTAATATATCCAGAAGTAAATTTTCAAAAGGAAATATCTGGATAGTAAGTTGTGGGAACTATAGGTGATGCAAACAATTAGTCGAACGAGATTTTTACTACCAATTTGATACAGTTTGGAGGGGGGTCTTATTCATAATATAGAATCACCTTTTCACTTTTTCATATACCAGCAGAGTTCACTTAAAAAAGAAAATGTTCCAATATTTATGTCAAATAATCTCTCTCCTTCTTGCATGAGGGTTTGAGTCCAACTCCAGACTCATGACCCTCATTCAAGAACCATGGATCATGCACAAGGTAGAAATCAAACTCATGACCTCAAATCTAATCATGTTCATGCTTCTAACTGCAGTACACCCATGCGAGCAGTAAACTGTGATAGTAGTACTTTTTTGTTTAGTATTACACTATTGTGGCTTCTAAAATTTCAGTTACTCGAATAGTACCACTCAAAACTTGGTCCAAAATCAATCTCTTGGGTAGTTGTATCTACCATTCTTCTATGCAAACTTATGAAAATTTGATGATTCAAAGTTATGGATACATTAAAAGTTGGCAATTGGAAAAGGTTAATCATTTATGTGGGTGATTACTTCTTACATGGAGAACGAAAATCCATCACTTGAAGTTAATTTTTCATCACAACCAAACACAAAAACAAATCATTAAAGTTTTTGTTTCTTTCTTGTAATAAGCTTCAGTTGTGAGATATAACCTTTTTTATTATTTGTGAGATTTGTGAGTCTCTAGTAAACACTTATAATATTGAAGAAGATAGTGAAGTAGATCGATCGTGGATGTACCTTATATTAAGAGAACCACAAAAAAATCTTACTCGCTCTTTTTTACTAGTTTTACTTTTATCATTTATTTACATTTGTGGGAATACCATTTTTCACCAACTAGTATCAGAGATAAAGTTCTTCGGTTGTAAATCATGGAGAGCCACGTAGGTCGCATAGTGAGTTTTAATGGAGCTAATTGGTCAACTTGTAAAATCAAAATGGAGATATTCTCTATTGGAAAATCGAAAAGCCATAGACTTCAGCCTTTGCTCTTTGGAAGAAACTTCAAGGTTTATATAAAAGGAAATTTGCCATCAACATTGCGTTCTGTTTAAAATAATTAGTTAACTTGAAATACATAGAAGATAAATCTATTGTCGAACACTTATATGAGATCAAAGACATTGTGAACCACCATGACTATGTCATTTGATGACGAGCTGCAAGCTTTATTACTGCTCAGTTCATTGATCGACAATTGGGAGACATTGGTGGTGAGGGTTAGCAATTCAGCTCCCAATGGAACAGTCACCACTGCTCAAGTTACTAGTAGCTTGCTTATGAGGAGTTATGAAGAAAAGCAATAGGCTCTTCCCATTTTGAGGCACTTGTTGCACATAGACGGGGGAGAGATAGGAACGAAACACCTCTTACTCGAGATTAGAGTTGTGAAGGCATCAAGGGAGATTTAAAATCAGAAAAAGACATTGAATGCCACTATTGCCGCAAGAAAGGGCATGTAAAGAAGAATTGCTGGAAAATCAAAGCCAAGAATAGCAAGAAAGGCAGTGAAAGCAAGATAGACAACACTACCATGGTGAGTTGTGAGATGATTTGATGATTTTTTGTGATGACAATTATATCAAGATGCATGTCATGACAATACTTGGGTGATTGATTCCGATGCTTCATCTCATGCCACCTCATGTGCCGATTTCTTTAGTGCTTATTCCAAGGGAGATTTTAGGCACGTTTGAATGGGAAATAAAGGTTCATCCCATATTTTTGGAATGGGTGATATTTGCTTGGAAACTAACATTGATTACAGGCTATTACTCAAAGTTATGAGGCATGTTTCAAATATTCGTCTTATTCTAATTCCCACCGGATAATTAGATGATGAAGGCCACAAAAAAAACATTGGTGATGGAAAATGGAAGTTTTTCAAGGGTGCTCCAGTGGTGGCCAGAGGAAAAGAGATCTCCTCACTATACTTGATGAATGGAAAAATTTGTCTAGCAGTTGTAAACATTCTTGAAAATGATAATTCTACCGAATTATGGCATAAAAGGCTTGGCCATATGAGTGAAAAGGGGAGGCAAATTTTAACCAAGAAAGAACTTATGCTCGACTTGAAAGGTATCTCTTAAAACTTCTGTTCATTGCCTAGCCGGTAAGCAACATAGAGTTCCGTTTCAAAGAAACTTGGTTTCAAGAAAGGAGCATGCTTTATATTTGGTGCATTCAGATGTGTGTGGTCCTTTAGAAGTAAAATCTCATGGTGGCGCAATTTACTTTGTCCATTTTATTGATGATTACTCAAGAAAAGTATGGGCTTATATGCTAAAAATTAAAGATCAAATTCTAGAAGTGTTTAAGCATTTTCAAGGCATAGTTGAAGGAGAAACAGAGAGAAAGCTAAAATGCATTTGTTCGGACAACAAAGGAGAACATCTTGGGCCATTTGCTAACTACTGCTATGCCCAATGAATTAAGCATCAAAAGACTATGAAGAAAACCCCTCAACAAAATGGCATTGCAGAGAAGATAAACTGCACCGTTGTTGAGATGATTAGCTGCATGCTTTCTCATGCAAAATTGCCAAAAGTCTTTTAAAGAGAAGCTATGCAGATAGTGGTAAAAAGATAGAGTGGTAAAATCTCTTATGCTCACTTGAAAGATTTTGAATGTAGAGCATTTGTGCATATCCCTGAGGATGAAAGATCAAAACATGATGACAAATCAAAGCAATGCATTTTTCTTGGCTTTGGACATAATGATTTTGGCTATAGCTTTTGGGATCCAGTTGCAAAGAAGTTCATTAGAAGTCATGATGTTGTCTTATTTGAAGATCAAACCCATGGAGGATTTCGACCAAGTTATGCAATCCAAGTCTAACACCAATGAGCTTGTCCACTTGGAGCTAATTCCTTCACATTTGGAGCATAGAGAAAATGCATAGGGCGTACATCAATCGAATTATGAAGTCCATGAAGATGAAAATGCTAATGAAGATGAAAATGATGTTGGTGAGGAGGAGCCACAGATCCAACCGCCAGTCTTACAAAGGTAAACTAGATAACATCAACTTTCCAGGAGGCATTCTTCTAATGGATAATTTATGGTTACTTATCAAGGTGAGCCCAAAAAATATCAAGAAGTTATTAAAGATGTAAATACAATGCTTGGCTAAAGACCATGTAAGAAGAAATGGCATCTCTACATGAGAACAAGACTTATGAGTTACTGAAGCCAACAAGAGGTAAAACAGTGTTAAAGAACAAATGGATTTTTAGAGTGAAATATAGAGATAAAAACCCCAGATACAAAGAACAGCTAGTTGTTAAAGGTTTTGGGCATAAAAAGGGCATTGATTTCAATGAAATTTTCTCACCGGTTGTAAAGATGTCGTCCATTTGAGTTAACTGGGCATGGCTGCAAGCATGAGACTGGAAGTTGAGTAACTCCATGCTAAGACGACATTCCTTCGTGATGATTTGGAAGATGAAATTTATATGGAGCTACCAAAATGCTTCAAGAAAAGGATAAAAAAAATTTCATTTGCAAATTGAAGAAAAATTTATATGGTTTGAAACAAGCACCAAGACAATGGCATGAGAAGTTTGATTCATTCATGATGAAGCATGACTATTAAAGAAGAAATTCATACCACTGTGTATTTGTTAAAAAGTTTTCAGATGAAAACT
>JAOVVI020008918.1:0-13909 GCA_028571085.2 Nepenthes alata
ATCCTCCCTTGTTCAAAAAAATAAATATATTTATAGTCTTATTACTAATCAGTATACTCTTTCTAAATATATATGATTGCGTATTAATTAAGGGGTTAAGTTTGTTGGGAATTAAATGATTCAACCATTTATGTGACCGTTCGTTAGAATTATTGTTTAAATTTATTAACTGACCGGTCATTTAGTATCCCAATCTTTATATCTCAAACAGTTTGATCATTCAGACATTCAAAAATTCAATCAGATTCTCTTTCGTTTCAAATCTAATAACTCGATTAATTCATATTTCTCTATGAACTTATGGTTCAAAGGTTCTATATATCAATGAATTGGGTTGATTTTATTTTAATCCATACCCAACACTAGCCCCATCTTCAAAGGTTGACTTTAATACTTGAGTATGTCTGACCAAATTTTGAGTGATGTGCTTTAAACGTTGCCCAAATACCCATTCTCAATAGGATCTTAGTTAATCCACATTGATCGTTAAGTGATCTTGTCAATTAGAGAATGATTTTTTGATTAATTAATCAATATTCTTTTTTCATTTGACCACCTTTCTTTGATTCAAAATGCTCTATTTTGTAGCTTGTATTTGGCCATAAAAGGAACTATTTTTATTCATTTTTAAACAAATCTCAAGTCACAATATTTGTTGGAGTTCTTGTCTGTGAATTCAAAGAGAGAGCTCTCCTGAATACTTTTACATTCTTATGGGAGATATTCATGAAGTTTGTCTTAATTGTCCACTTTTATATGTAAAATTATCTTACTTTTTCTTTTATATAACATCTTAAATTGGAGTGATTTTTCTTTTGGGTAGTTGTCTTTGATGCCCTTCACCATTGGCTGAATCCCGTGAAACTATTTCATAGAAGTTCATTGATATCTTCTTTTTATAAAGCAATTCGATTCTTGAAAAATTCACATCACTTCTGCTTCTATTGTAACAAAAGATTCCCTTTTTATATAGAAAAGGCCCGTAACAATAATTATGATTTTACGTATAGACAATTCCTCAATATCTTGTTCATTCACAACAAAAAATTTTCTTTGTGCGTCGGTAAAATAAATATGCTTTTTTGGAGAGAGATACTATTTCACCAATCGAGTCACAGGTCTCTAACATATTCATACCTAACGATCTATTGTGGAGAATCTCGATTTCAAGACTTGATGAAGGATGTCATTTGGTTTAATGTCTCTCAACTCATATGATATAATATTTTTGTTGGATTTTCATATCAACTAGACAGAACCGATTGACTAGATATTGAATTTTATAGAGAGGTTGAACCTTTGCAGTTTTCTTTTTCAATTATTGATATCCATAACTTAGCATTTTTTATTCTAGTTTGGTAGACATTTAACGTCTAGCATTTTGATAGCTTTATCTTATGATAATTTGGATTCCTAACAGTTAGATTTTCTAATAATTCTCCCTTCGGATAAATTGAGATACTTAACTAAATAACTGAATTTTCATATTATCAGGGTCAATAGATTCGCTACTTGAGCCGAATGGAACATCTAGAGAGTTATTTCATTAAATTGTTCAACGGTGTCACGGCCATCTTACTTTTGTAACAGAAATGATTATTTATCAATGCAATTGATGCAATAACAAACATCTTAAAAATTACGCATTTTTTAATCATTTTAATATTTGTGTTTTGGTTTGTAAGAAAGCAGGAAAATGTGTCATCATTTGAACAATGTATCATTTAGATCAACGTTGCCATTCGAAATATATTTTCAACTTTAATTGTCTTTTTAAATTTTAAAATTTTTTACCCTTTTCTTTAAATTCTAACAATGCGTTTTTCTTCACTTTGGCGTCAAAGTACTGGTTTTTTGATTTCTCAAATTATCAAAGTCAAAAGATTCATTACTAGAGGCGAATTGAACTTTAAGAGCGTAATTTTATTAACTTATTTAATGATTTTAGGCCCATCAATACTTTTAAAACAAAAATAACTCTTTAGTAGCACAGTTAATGTAATAATTGGCGGTTTCAAAATTGAGATATTTTTTAGTCATTTCAATACGTGACGTTTTGGTTTGAGAGAATGTAGGAAGACATGTCCTTATTTAAACAATACATTATTTAGATTAGCATTACTATTCAAAATGCATTGTTTCAAACTTTAGTTGCCCTTTCAAATTTTAATATCTTTTACCCTTCTCTTTATCCTATAATAGTGCATACTTCTTCACTTGGCATCAAAGCACCGACTTTTTAGTGTACTAGATATTTATGATAGGTATAATATTTTTTTTACCATCTCCTTTGAAGCTCCATCGTCTAAAGAGAGAGTTTGCTCTTCAAGAGAAAGCTTTATTGTTGTTTATGAAACTTTTCTGAAGGATGGCCTCCAGATTCCCTTTACAAGAAAATTTGTAGCTTGAAGTTTCAATTGTTCATTTTCATCCCAATACTATTTGATATATTGTAGTGTTGTGCTTCCTTTTTTGGTCAACAGGGCCTTCAATTAAATGTCTGTATGGTTAGAATGGCCTTTTACTTCAACAAAGGGAGTGATTGGATCTCTCTATCACCTAGAAAGTGGTTCAAAATAAGAAGTGGGAATCTAGATTTGATGAAGAACTAGAAAGATAAGTTCTTGTTCATCAAGGTTTCTAATAACAGGATTTTATCAAATAAATTAGGTGATGTTAATTCAGCATTTTTTGATCCGAATCTTGAGAATGAACATGCTATGGTTAACTCTTGAGTTGATTTAATGAAAATGATGTAGTCAATTTGCACAAGATTGATAATTTTTTAACTCAAACTGCTCTTGATATGGTTAATTGGTATGTTATCCTTGGGGGAGAAGTTGTTGCCAATAAGATTTCTCAGTCTTTAAAAAAGTGAAAGGGTGGCACTTTCATAGATTCTCCTCCTAAAGCCATCTCTAATCAACCAAATGTCAAGATAATAGCTTCACTAACTTCTCATCTGAATGATCATAAGATTTTAAAAGTTATGGATGAGATTCGGGCTGAAATAGCCGAGATGGGAGTCGAAAGATCTATTCATCCAGCAAATCCAGTTATTCTCTTTTATTTTGTCAGTTTTTTAGAGAAGATACCTGCCTTAAATTTTAAAGAAAGGATTCTCATCATTCCTTCAAGAGAGAAGTATGGTTCTTTATATCATTCCTCATATAAGTATGAGCCAGTCATTGCTTTTCTCATTGTAAAGTATGGGATTCCTATCATTTTCGGCTATCTTGTATCTATTGAGCCATTGCTTTGTACTACTTCATCTCATGCCACTTCTTTCAGACAAGAAAATAATGTAGACATTGTGTAACGTCCTGCGTACTAATTCATTATTATCATTATTTTATACTTATCTTTTATCCATCAATACTATAAAGGGGACGTAAACTCATTATACACAGGATCCAAACAAAGGGATGCTAGCTAGAGTCATACTAAATCTTGATAAAGAATAACTCTCTAGTATCGATCAAAATAAACTTGTTGAATATTGATATTAAGTGCAACCTCAAAATTTACCCATATGGTTTATATCACATACATTTTTTCCCTATATTCTAATTACACGATGAACTGGAAAATAATATTTTAAAATAATTGCTAAATTCTTTATTCTTCACTCATGTTCATCTAGTATGAACTTGTTCAGGTTATCTACATAGTTAGTAAAACAGCAAGCGAATAAGCTAAATGCTCAACAATTTATAATAAATATAACAAAGATTACGTAATTTTCTTAGTTAAAATATAAAAACATATATATGAATCATTACATATGACGAAAAATATATAATTTTTTTCTTCTATTTTTCTCCAAACTTTGCAGATAATTTTTTATTTTCTTATTTTTCTGTAGGGATTAAGGCCACTAAGCCTTACCAATTAAAGGAGCGATTGATCAAGGTTCGATTGTAATCTGTCAACACAATTTAAAGCCTGAGCTTCTATTGCACCTCGAGGTAGGTGGATTGTGTTATGTCCACACAATTTAAGGCTGAAACTTATATTTGTATCCCAAGATGGATAGTACATCCTTTATACGCGGTTAACGAGGGCGGAATCGCCTCAACAACACTGAACTAAATTAAATTATTAGATATCGATCTTCTACCTTAATATATTAAGGAATTTCAGAATATACTATTTATTGATTTATCCTGGTCCAGTTACTTACTTTATTTCAAATTTTCTTATAAAAATTTTATCGTGTATTACAGATATTGAACTATTTTTATTCTAAACGGATATAGTTTTTTTGACAACATGATATAGAGTCC
The DNA here is from genome assembly GCA_028571085.2 of Nepenthes alata. Lineage (NCBI taxonomy): Eukaryota > Viridiplantae > Streptophyta > Magnoliopsida > Caryophyllales > Nepenthaceae > Nepenthes > Nepenthes alata. The sequence goes on from JAOVVI020008918.1 coordinate 4,287, forward strand.
CCATTCGGTATTCATTTTTACAATATAATATACAATTCTGACAATAATATCCATTCAATATAACAATATGACAATTTTGACAATAATATCTATACTTGCAGCATAATATTTGAGTTTGAAAATATATCTTTTTATACTGAAAAATAAAATTTGAACTTGGTATTTGTTGGATTGTGTTTAGTTACCAATTTAATACTCTAAATTTCAAAATTAATATAGCATTTTTTCTTCTTTAAATCTAGTTTTCACGTCATGTTATGAGAATAAGTAAAATAGGAATCAAAGGATTAAAATAACAATAGTTAAGAGATTAATCAAAGAAACGCAATAAGTAAGGAAGGCATAAGTACACTTACATATCGGTCACTTGACTTACTGAGTTTTGCCTTTTCCTTCGATCACACTCTCTTTTTCCATCTTATTCTCATTACTCTTACCTACCCTTCCCTTCACTTATGAGCCTTATATAGTCTTTTGTTGGCTGTGCTACCAGCACACTAATTTTGGTGTCTCTAACAGTGCTTAATCATTAGTCTCTTAAGTTAAAATAGTGCCAGCATACTGTCCCTAATAATGCTTACTCACTAGTCTAAATTAATTGAGTTATTAGGCTAAGTCTTAGAAAATCCTACTGGATGCAATTCACTTCCACATATTTTTCATTTATCTATGTCAATAAAGCATTTTTAATTAATTAGAAATATTTATTTTATATATAGGTGTCTATATAGATCCTGTTCATGGATTAACGAGAATATGCAAAAGCTCTCTATTTGTCTCTACCATTCTATGAGTCTCTTCCTTTTTGCGTATGGCATCAATTTCTTCCAAGTGAATTTTTCCTAATTTCTATATTTCATTTAGCCAAACAAGCTATCTACTATTCAACTCGTTATAGTCCATATTCTTGTTTGAAATCCTTAAATCCTTACTCTGTACGAAGCAATAGGATGGAGTTATAGTTCGTATCCATACTACTTGCCTGGAGTAGGAAAGAGTGTTACGTCAATCCAACCTTCACCGATATATGAGTCAGAGAAGATTGGATAATGAAACTTTGGTTTCATTCGGCTCTTTTATGGAAGATGAAGAAATTCCTAGATAATGAGTCACCATTGATATCGACACATAAACCTTGCCTCTAATGGTTTTTCCGAGGTCGTCTAATTCATTATGATATGTCTTCACTCAAAAGAAGGGGTAGTGTCAATTGATTACTATACACAAGCTATGGTACATGTTACTAATCAGGTCATTAATCTGATTTTTTTAGAATGATAAATACCGGAATGGATTATTCATCCGATTTGAAATTTTAGAATGACAACTGTTGGAATGGACTATTTGACGGGTTTGAATTTTTGAAATGCCAACTGTCGGAATGGTATGGATTTTTGAAATGACTTAGTTGTCTAGAATGGTATGTATTTTCAGAATGGTTACTTTGACCGGTATGTATTATTTGGCTAGTATATATTTTCGGGATAATAATTCTCAAAATGAACTTTTTGGCCGGTATGGATGATAATTGTCGGAATTGTCATTTTGGCCGACATGGATGATAATTGCCGGGATGGTCATTTTTGCCAGTATGGATGATAATTGCTAGAATGGTCATTTTGGCTAGTATGGATGATAAATATCGAAATATATTTTTCAACCAGCATAGGTGGTAATTGCTAGAATTGATGTTTCAACCGGTATGGATGATAATTGTCGGAATGAATATTTTGGCTGATTTGGATTTTTGGAATGATATTTTTCAGCATGGACGTTTTGACCGGTTTGAATTTTCGGAATGATATTTCACAAAATAGACGTTTTGACCGGTTTAGATTTCTTGAATGATATTTCTCGGAATGGACGTTTTGACCAGTTTGGATTTCCGAAATGATATTTTTTGAAACGGACATTTTGACCAGTTTTGATTTTCGGAACGCTTTACTTGATCGATATGAATTTTTGAAATGCTGTATTAGTATGAATTTCCAGAATGCCATACTTGTGAGTAATTGTCGGAGTGGATATTTTACCGAAGTGGATTTTCTACCGGAGTGGATATTCTCCCGTAATTAAAATGGTAATTTTTGGAGTGAATTGTTTACCAGAGTAGAAATGGTTATTACCGAAGTGAATATTTTGCCGAAGTAGATCTGCCAGAGTGAATATTTTGTTGGAGTGAATTTTTTGTTGGGGTTGATATATTGCCAAAGTGAATTTTTCAGAGTGGAGAGATGCCTGGATGGATTACTTATGAGAAATTTCTTCAAAGTAGGTCTTTTAAGACTATCGAAGTACATCTTTTGGCCAGTTTGGATTTCTAATCTCTAAATTCTAACATAATTAACATGTTCAGTGAACTTATAAAATTTCAAAACTTGGCCCTTACACATTGTTAGAGCCTGCCATTCATTCATTACCATCCTGTCCAATTTCTATAGATTTTGAGGCTTCGTAAGGAGCCATAGGTTTTTAGATTCTTATGTATAGTTGGCCTATTCCTCTTCTTTGCTGGTGACTCGACAAGGTCATCATCACCAAGTTTTACACCTAAAGAGGGTCATCTGACCCAAGCAGTAGCTTCGCAACCTTTAATTTTAAACAATTTATTTATATTCAAATTGCTGACTCAAATATTTTTACAATCCAAAAATCTGGTATGGGAGATAAGTTGTACGTTGTTTAGTTAAGACATTGAAATTAAATGTTTGCCCCGATCTCAAATCGATCCTTTTGTGGTTTGGGGTTTTGAGTATAGAGTTATGGCTGCTAAAATTCGGGTGTCGTTCTTTGGAGACCGATCAATCTATCTTAAGAGAGAATTGGTTAAGTGGATGCATAAGTCTTGTGATTATACTGATCAAGTTACGTTGAACACCGAGTTTGTTATTTTGAGGATAGAGCTCCTAAAATGGAATGACACTTAGCAATGGCTATTGGGTCGTGGATGGAATAAAAGAAAAATGTTGAAGGCTTAAGAAACTATGAAGGACTATCTGACCTGAAGAAATTAGCTGTCTACTCAATTCTTGATTCAAAGAGGGAATTACTGTTTGAAAAAGAATAATCTCTTTGGTTGCTCCTTCCTTTCTTACTGGCTGCTTAGATGCTATAGAAATTCTGTGACTTTCAATGTCATGAATTTTGAGAAATCAACGAGGTCTCTAACCTGGAGGTCAAGCCCCAAGCATCAATTGTAGGACTATCGAGTAATTTTTGTCTTTGGATTTCATAACCCCATGTTGTACTTGTGAATGACGACAATGCAATTTATTTTTCAATTTATGTATTGATATTTTTATCTTCAAATATCCATTGTTCTTTAGCCAATGTTGATCAGGCAATCTAGCCCATGAGCATATGCATATGCATATGAGTTTTTTACTATTTGATTGTGAATTGATTGTAAGCTAAATCTTTTAATTATTTTCATTGGTAAGGTAAACATATGATGGCTGAACTAAATGCCAGCTAATCCCTTTGCCTATCATCACCAAGTAGGTAGGACCCTAATCCTTTGATTGTTTGACTGATCATGTGTATCTTGTCGGATGATGTTTTGACACCTATGTATGGATAGTGTCCCCAAGGTTTAGTAGATCAGATGACTACTAGTTGAGTCTTGATTAACTTTATTCAGCATGTCTTTTGATCTCTCAAAAGGAAATTAAATGTCTTCTTTTCAATCCCCAGTGTCTTTTGGAATTGTTAGGTGTATGAACATGCTTGGGGTCGTATGGTTCTATTAAACCTTCATAATGACTGTTCCCTTGAATCGATATATTTACAGACAGGATGTTTAAACAAATAATTTAACTAAAAGTCAGTCATAGTCATATTGATTACATACAAACATGCAAATTGATAAGAAATAAATAAAAAATTAATTTTATTAATAATTTGAAATAATAAATTACAAAACATAAGCACTCCAAAGTGAGGAGCAGGGTATACCTATATATTCCCACACTGACGTATTTATTAGTAATATTTTTAAAGTGAAACATGTTCCAAGTGCAAGAGATTAGCTTTTGATTTTGGGTACATAGTTTATACACCCTATTATGACGTATTACTGACACTCGAAATAGTTCCTCCTAAGTTGTAGATAATTTATTATTAGTGGAGAAGTTTTAGGAGATCATGTGCGGTGGCATGTCAAATTTGTGAGTGTTAGGATATCTTGTAGTAACTTTGCAATTGATTGGGAAGTAAATATGCATGCCTTTGGTGCATAGAGAAAAATTTAGGGAGATTCTTATAATATTTTGATATTGATGAGATTTCTATTGAAATAAATTTAGTTAAATCCACGCTATTATTGGAATTCGAATTTAGCAGAATCCATATTATCCTTATTAAGATTCATATTCAGTGAAATTCATACAACTTTTGTTAATATTTGAATTCAGTAGAATCAATATTACTCTTTAGTTTTAGATTCAATAGAATCCATGTCACTATTGTTGAAATACAAATTCAGTGGAGTTCATTTATTAATGAATTGTTGAGATTATACTCGGGTCATACTATTGTCAAGTTATGGAGTTCTAAGATAGCCTTATTATTGAGCATTGTTATTGTCTTTATTGTTATTATAGTTATTATTATTAGATATTCAAGATATTTATTATTATTTACTTATTAAATATTTAACTCACTTATTTAGTTTTCTCAACTTTAAAATAGTACAGGACGGATAAACTAGCTAGTGATCAATTTTAGCCGAGTTACTTACGTGCTGAAGATCTCGAAGCCTAAATATCTTATGTTGGAGTCAGAGCTTATTTATGTTTCTAGATATTGATATTTTTTAAGAGATTGTTTTAAGATTTGTGCCCGCTATATTATGATGATGTATGTTTGACATTGATTTTACCTTAATATTGATGGGCAGTATTTATGATAGTTATTGATATTTTATGTTACTTTGAAACGTTAATATTGAAGAAAATGTGATGATTCAACCCGCAAATATTGACTAGGTTTAGATAGCCATAAAAATGAAATTTCATAAGAACAAAATCTGAGCCCTTTTATGCTTTTGTTTGTGGTGCAAATGACTAGTATTTGGATCAAGTTGCCCTCCTCAAGTAGTCACTATTCTAGTTCAAACCTTTGTCAAGGTAGGCATCACATGTAGATAATAAACAATGCTATATTTAAGGGTTAATCAATCTATCAATTATGCATTCAATCATCATGAACAAAGTTAGAGCAACAAAAAGCTTACAAATAATAAGCAACACAACTATTTAAAAGCAAAGGAAAACGTATATAACGAATAATCTAAGAACAAAACCATTCGTACTTTTGCCAACATATGAACAATTTACTAATAAAAAATCACTTATATCATAAGCGATATAAATGTACTTGACCTAAATCAACTTAATTACTCCCAATATAGAACTCGATCAAAAATTATCTTCGGACTTGCTTACCAATAATGGATTCGGATTTTTTCCATACTTTATTCCCAGAGCAAACTCGTTCATCATTATTGTAACTCTAGTTTTTTTTTTTTTAAAGCACGACAGAATTCTAAATTTTATTCCAATTAACATGAAAAGTTGGTGATTTAGGTAAATAAAAGCTTACTTGCAAATTAGAAAATGAAAATGGGTTTCTCAGAGTAGAAAAATGGTGAAACACTCAATAGAGTAACAAAGGGTCTCTAAGAATTGTGTTATATCTTCTTCATTAGGGGTCCAAAGGTATTTATAGTAAGGGTTTTAGAAAATACAAGCTAAGTAAATCAAAAATTGTGGCTGAGGCCACACATAGCTTCAACCACACATTTGTTCAATTTCATTGGATTGCTAATAAATTTATTCGAATAATACCAATGTGATAATTTATGAATAGATCTCTTTGCAAAGTAAATGACCCAACAAGCCAAAAAATTGGCAATCATTATCACATACTGAAATCAATTGTAAATTTCTAAAAAAGTTTTAACCAAATCACATAATAATTTTTTTTAGAAAATGATTTTACATATTATTGTTAAAACTATGCTATTATTATTAACTAATGTGGTTTGTTGTTGTAGCCATATTAAGTGTGAAGCCCATAATATTTATTTCAGAAAAATAAAATACTAAACATGTAATTTGGGTATTAAACCGTTAAATATAACATCAAAATAACTAAGATCTTATTTGATTTATTAGTTTAGAATTTGTTATTATTGTCAATAATTTATTGTTTGATTGTTATTGCTGCTATTAAATATAGTTATATTTTATTAATATTTTTTTATTAATTGATAATATCTATTATTTATTGTGGAAAAAGTGTAATAACTGTTATTTTTAATTTTTCAACCATAATAATTTCTATTTATATAACTATTAAATTTTCTTAACTGCCCACCAGGCCCGCGAAGAAGCCCATTTTGATCTTCCGGCTCGCTGTCCTCTCTTTCATCAAGGCGCCTGCAAAACCCTTCTCCCTTCCCTGCGCTTCTGTGTGGTAATTCTTCTTCTCAGCCAGCCAGTTCACGATCTCGGGTACAACCCCGTTTAGAGCTCCACCAGCGGCCGTCTCTGTGATAGACTCTCCGACGGTTGCATCCAATTGCGTGAGTTCACTCTCCATCCCTACCATCTCTTCGTTAGTGCAATTATCTTATCCTGCGCCGGCGTCTCCGCGAAAACTGCGAATTTGTAATGACGGAAGACCTATTCCACCGTAAACCTTTCCTCCGTCCGGTTAACGGCGAGCCTTACTCATCTGAGGTTCAACGTTCGATTAATTGGGTTGTCATTTTATCATGCTCGCGTGTGCGTTTTCCATTTTTCTATTGATTGTTCAACCTCGTAAAATTGGGTGAATTGCGAGGGCGTGTTGCAGTTTACGACCAGAGACTATGGATTTTGGAAGCGGGGGCGTTATTTTTGAAGGCGCAGATTATCTCTCTGACTTTTTGTCAGAGAGACAATGGAGGAGACGAGGAGGAAGCATGAAGCAAACGTTGGATAGTGCGGGAGACTATTTGGTAGATGTGGACTATATGATTTTTCTGCACAAATTACAAGATTTTCGTGAAGGGCAATCGTTGGAGGAGGAGGAGGATACTGATCCTCAGTATAAGATGTTCATGGCGGATTTGAAGGGATATGGAAATGCGTACGTACTTGAAGCTCCAACAGGCTATGGTACTCCTGTCTACGTCAAGTATGAGTTCGAGGATGAGTCATCTGCTAAAAAAAGACGAAAAATTCCAAGACTTCGTTGTAGTGGTGTTTTATCTAGAGAAAGAAAGAGTTTAGGTTTGGAGGATGATTCAGCATTGAACTCTAAAGAGCCTAAATATAAAAGAGAAAGTAGGCCAAGATATAGTCTTAGAGGTTTGAGCTGCAACTCTAGCAAAGAGAGAATTGATTTGGGTGTTAAACAGAGTTTAGCAGTAAATGCTGATTCGGCATTGAACTCCCACAAGCCTAAATCTAGAAAAAGAAGTGGGCCAAGATATAGTCTTAGAGGTTTGCAGTGCAATTCTCTCAGTGAGATAAATGATTTGGGTGTTGAACATAGTTTAGGAGTTGACGGTGATTTAGTAGTAAACTCTGAAGAGCCTCAATCTAGAAAAGGGTCTAGGTCGACATATTGTCGTAGAGGATTGAGGTGCAGGCCTAGCAAAGAGGTAAATTATTTGGGTGTTGAACGCAGTTTAGGAGTGGATGCTAATTCAGCATTGAACTCTGAAGATACTAAATCTAGAAAAGGAAGTAGGTTGACATATAATCTTAGAAGTTTCAAGTGCAAGTCTAGCAATGAGATAAATGATTTGGGTGTTCTACACAGTTTAGGAGTTGATAATGATTCGGCTTTGAACTTCAAAGTGCCTAAATCTGGAAAAGGAAGTAGTCTCAGGGGTTTGAGGTGCAAGCCTAGCTCAGAGATAAATTATTCGGGTGTTGTTCACAGTTTAGGAGTGAATGCTAATTCAGCATTGAACTCCGAAGATCCTAAATCTAGAAAACGAAGTAGGTCGACATATAGTCTTAGAGATTTGAGTTTCAAGCCTTGCATAGAGAGAAATGATTGTGCTGTTGAAATGGGCTCTAATATTAACCGTTCATTGCCTCAAAATTGCGAGCAGGAAGTAGGGGATGATTTGGTGGATGAGACCTACCAGATATTCTTGAACCACCTCAAAGTGGATGGAGAACTCATTGTCTTTGTACACGAAGATGGGAAGCGACTGACATATGAAGATGATGAAGAAAGTTCATCTGGCTTTCAAAGGGAAACACGAGAAACAGCTCCATCTTGTTCATCTGTTAGTACTTGCAAAATTGATTTTGTCTAAACACACTGAAGGAGCATTAAAACTATGTTTCATTTTGATATCTTGTTCTTACTGATCCTGTGTGAACTTTATTTTGTGCAGGACAAGTTGGGCAAGGCTGACCAGTGCTGCATTGAGAATCCTAATATTTCTTTCAGGGAAAGGGTTATGAAGATTCTTAGAAAGCCTTTCAGCCGAAACGAGCTTGATAAACTTTGGGAGGAAGCAAAGTGTCGAAAGCCAGTAATACATTATAGACAGACACGGGCTGGGAAAGATAAGCCATACACAGTTCCAGGTCATCTGGGTAAATCATACCTTGATCACCACAATGGTAATTTAGAAACTTTGCTTGGCTGTTATAGATTGCTGCTATTCTGTTTGCATTTCCATAGTTTATGCTTAGATGATGTGTTAAGAAAAGGGGAAAATCTATTCAGCACGCATTGATTGTGGCCCAATTAATAACTACTCTAGGCACAAAAGGATTGTTTTTAAGGTTTATTAGGCCCTATCAAAATTTTGTCAAATATGCTAGTTTTGGCTAGTTATTCTGTTTCAATCAACCAGCTTACAATATTACTCCTCAAAAAGTATTACTCCTCAAAAAGTGTACAAAGAGAACTAAAAGGAGGAGGAAGAAGTTGGCATTGTTGTGCTTATTTATGCATATGTAATGCTGGTATCTGTGTTGTTTCTTCTTCTTACAGAGCCCATATGATAAATGTATGATATTGTGTCTGGTCTTGTGTCTTTGATGGATTCCAATTCAGTATTTTAAATGAACGTTGACTTTCCATTTTCCCTCATTGTTCAATGCTCCAACTGATATATATGTAAAGATAGTAATTTTATCTCCATTTTTATGAGCACATTGATAACATAATGACGCAATTGAATTATATGCCATGAGTCTATTAAAAATAAAAATGACCAAATATAACAAAGTAATATTAGCATTCTCTTATGACTTCATGATACTCGGTTGTCTATCAATCACATATTACAACTATTAATTTTATGTTCATTGTTCGAACCACTGAAAAAGCCTCTCTATGGTGCAAGGGTAAGCCTGTATATATTACCCTCCACAAAACCCACGATGTGGGATCTTTGGGCATTGGACTATCCTTTTTGCGGCTATGCCATTTTTTATTAAAATAAAAAGGAAGCAAATATATTAGGAGAAGCCTACCCACATCATGTTTCATCCTTTGCTGACCTACATTTTGCTCTCTCCTTTCTGTTACATATATCGGAATTGTACATGACTTTGGTTGGCTCATGGTATTCTTTCTACTGGCTTTTACTTTTCTTCTTTTTT